>JAWRVF010000899.1:0-144024 GCA_036785485.1 Physcomitrellopsis africana
TTTGTTATCTAGAAGCAGATCAATCCTGTGGCATACCGCTTAGAGTTACCAACTGCTATGAAGGTATACCATATCTTTCATATTTTTCTGTTAAAGCCTTATCGAGAATCGTCTTTTCCTGGAAGAATGCAATGTCCACCACCTAGTATAGAAATTGAAAACAATAAAAAATATGAGGTGGAAAGGATACTAGATTCACAGCGAAGATGGAATAAATTATAGTACTTTGTGCATTGGAGCGGCTATGATATTAATGAAAGAACATGGGAACCGGCCGAAAATCTTGCCAATGCATCTCAAAAGGTACGGAAATTCCATCGACGATATCCTAATAAACCAAAAGCTAGTCATTAACGAAGCGTGAAGATGAAGCCTTCTTTGGAGAAATGAATAGAAAAGGGATCCAAGTCTCATTAAAACATAACTTGTTGTATTTCATAGTATCAAGATATCTAATATCAAGGTGTATTTAGATATGGCTAGTGAGAATGTAGATACTATATTAGTGGTACCATCTCAACCGAGTAGCTCACGACGTCGACCTCGAGATGAAGAATTAGAAGAGCCAAGAAGACGTCAAAGAATACCAAGAAGCAAGTCACTTGTAATTGTCTTTGAAGTTGAACCAGCTCATGCAAGTAATGGCGAAGCGATATTTTTAGGTCGTTTTTACAATGAAGATATAGATGTTCAAGCATGGTCTTAAGTAGAAGGTATTGGTCATTATCGGTGGCTATAAGGATCCATGAATCATCTGCCTTGTGAACCATAGCTGGAATATATTACAGAGACTATGCGACAAATTTTTGATTTCCTACGTTTGTGAGTATACATCTCAAATGGCTTCTCGGAGACCTCGAAGGTAGAGGAGGAGGTGATGTCAAGGACATACTTGTTAAAATCTTCTAGAATATTCTAGAAATTTCCTAGAACTCTCTAAAATCTTCCAGAGCCTTCTAATATCTTCTTAGTTAATAGAAGTTGCTTGAGAAGCTCCCTAGTTGGAGGAAGCTGCTTGAGAAGCTCCCTACTTGGAGGAAGTTGCTTGAGAAGCTTCCTAGATAGGAGTATATATTGGAGTCAAGGCTGAAGAGTTCTTCAGTCTCGACAACACATCTCTTGGAGCTCTAGCTCACCTCTCTGGTGTTGTTTTTGTATTCATCTGATTAATCCAGTTTCTGCCAGTTCTTCTTGAACTTCTTGTTTAGACTTCAAGTCTATATTCTGTGTCCGTTGTCGTAGTGTAATTACTTACAGTATGTAAAAATTAGTTAAAATATATTATATGTTTATAAATTTAGATGTGTGTTAGAATGGTTAGTAAGTTAAATTAAAAATGGTTGATAGAAGAAACTTTATTTTATTTTATTTTACTTATTTTAGTTATGGTATTTAAAAATTATAAGATCTAAATGTTTAGTATGAAGCCTTGAGAGAAGGTGGGGACTTAAGGATGAAAATTTAAGCTAGTAAGAGGCTAATTGGGAGGGATGAAATCAAGCCATGGTCGGATGAAGGCAAGGAATAGGGAACTTCATCCCTATTGGTCAAATACCATGCCCAATGGGCTTTGAGGAGGCTGCCCGCGACCTTAAAAGGGGTTTTTCGGCGACTTCAAAAGGGGGATTTGCAATTTCAGAGGTAGGGTTGTAAAGTTTAGGGTTTTGGGTATAGTTTGAGAGGAAATTTTAGGCAATTTAGAGTTAGGGTGAAGAAGTTATACTTGTTCAAAGTTAAAGAGTGGATTTCATATATACTGTCACTCTTTTGGGATTTTGCGGAGTTATACGGAGGCTTTTGGAGATCGGACGGTGCGGTTGGAAAGGTGATTTCAAGATCTACGTCTATTATGAAGGAATTCTTAAGTTTTGAGTTTAGACAAAGGAGATATGAAGAGTTGAAGACAGCGCATCCAATTCCAAGGCAGTAAGTAGACCGTTTTGTTGATGGTGATGGGGTTTGCCATATCTTAAGTTTTTGGACGAATTTTTGTCTCAAAATTTCCAAGAAGGTGTAGTATTGTGCTAAAAAGCTATACATTAAAGTTTCATAGCATTTGGACTTTTAGATTGTGAGATATGAAGAATTTAGTACATAGGTGTTTGTAAACAAGGGTTTAAAGCTACTGCTAGGGTTTTGGCAATATCTAAAGATTGATAATGAATCGACGGTTGAAATTTGTGGTGGTAGTTGTGAAGAATATATCAGTACTTCATGTAAATTTGGAGTAGTTTTGGACGGCTGGATTAAAAGTTATGGGTTATTGAAGTACGGGAAAAATTCCCTTCCTACGAGAGAATGAGGGTTTAGAGTATTTTATTATGTTTTGAGTGGTTTGAGGAAATTAGGCTTGTGTATTGGGTGTAATAGCCCTATGGAGATCTCTCTTATATAAAATTGGGGGTTTTTATTATACTTGAATCTTACTTGAGTAATTAGTGGCAGCCAGAAGCCCAACGCTTTCTTGAGGCAGATTCTCTCTACCCCGACACCGTGATATTAATCTAGTTCTTGCTAGTTCTTCTTGAATTTCTTTTTTAGACTTCAAGTCTATATTCTGTGTCCGTGACAAAAGATCATGTTGTGCTTAAAGAATTTGAAGTCTTGTAGGACTTGGGAGAACATAAAAGAAAATTTTGAAATATAACAATCCATCCTAAAATTTGAAAAAATTATTTTCTTCCACATGTAAATTTTTTAGATGTTGTTGAATATCTTCTATAAATAGATTTGTCTTTATTGCTTTATAGATTTCTATCTTAAGAGTTGTGATCAATATATATTATAATCTTGTATTGAGTCCCTTCCAGCAAATGGCGCCACTCTTTAAAAGCGTCAACAATTGCCAATAATTCTTTGTTGTGGATCTCATAATTGATTTTTACAATTGAATTTTTTTGAGAGCGGAATGCTACTGAATGTAGTTGACTATCATCACCAATTTGAGAGAGTATAGCTCGAAATGCAAAATCTGAGGCATCTATTTCCAAAATGAATGATTCTGTTGGATCTATATAAACAAGTATAGGGGCTGAAGTAAAAGATTCTTTTAACTTCTTAAATGCTTTTTCAGCCTTATCATTCTAAATAAATTTATCCTTATCTGTGAGTCACGTTAATGGAGCTGCAATCTTGGAATAATCTTTGATGAAGATTTTGTAAAACTTTACAAATCCCAAGAAATATTGTACATCTCTAATTGATGATAGTTGTTTCTACTCTATAATAGCTTGTATCTTCTTTGGATCCATAAAAATTTCATTTTTAAAAGCAATATATTTAAAAAACTCAATTGATGGTTGATGGAAAGAGCACTTTTTTAATTTGGTAATCAATCCACTTTCTCGTAGTTTCTCCAATATTTTATGTACATGGTGTTTATGTTCTTGTTTGTTCTTAGAAAAGATCAAGATATTGTCCAAGTAAAGGACTGCAAATTCATTTAAGTATTCTTGTAAGATATCATTTATTATATATTGAAAGACTGCATGTGTATTTGTAAGTCTAAAGGACATAATATTGTACTCAAAATATCCATACTTTATACAAAATATTGTCTTCCATTGATCTCCTTTTTTAATTCTGACTAGATTGTAGGCGTCTCTCAAATTAATCTTTGTAAAGATCTTTGCCTGACTTGATTGTTCTAATAATCTTGAGACTTATGGTAATGGATAGCAATTTTTTATAATTACCTTGTTGAGATCTCAATAGTCTATATATATATATATATATATATATATATATAAAGAACTATTTTTTTTCTTCACAAATAAGATAAGAGATTCCATAAGCGATTTTAAATGTCTAATAAAATTCTTAACTATATTTTCATTAATATATTCCCACAAGGTTGTAAGCTCCATTTGTGACAAATTGTAAATTGGACCAAATGGAAGTTGAACTCTATCTTATAATTCAATTCTACAATCATAAGAACGGTGTTTTGATATTATGTCTGCTTTTTTTTTTCAAATACGTCTTTAAGGTCATGATATTGACTAGGAATATCTTGCTTCAGTTGCTCCATTGGCTCTTTCATTGGAATAACATACAATGCAAATGTGGTCTTTTTCTTTGCTACTTGGATAAATGCTTTAGCTCTAAGGAATGAAGCAGTACCTTGTTTCTTCTTTTGATGTTTCGATCTTGTGGAAATCTTTTACAAACTCCAATCAATATCAAGATTATGTAATTCAAACCAAGGAAGTCCAATAAGAATAGGATTTGTTAGACATTGAATGATGTTGAAGACAATTTGTAATATTTGATCTCCTAATATCACTTCTAATTGTTGGATTACTTCGATAACATCTCTTGATGTAAGATTTTGTCTATCAATGGGTCTTCTTTACAAGTACTAGATTATGCTTGATTGTAAAATCTTTATCCGTAAAGCATATTGAGGCTTTAGTATCTAAAAGGATTTTAGCAAAAATCTCTTGTTTTAGGATTTTTATATATACATGAAATATAAAACAAGATATGAGATCTGGAAGTTAAAAGATATTTTTTTCTGTTGCTTTAGATTTGGGGGTGTCCAATTGCAAGGTCCCTACTTTAGTTGGACATCTTTATTTTTTGACCTTTTCAATTCAGATGTTATATCTCTTGCCTTAAATTCTCTAGATTTGTTTGGACAATATATTGCCTTGTGATTGGATCTTTTATAATATAGATATAGATTCTTTTGTCAATGTGTAATTATTTTTGTTGGTGTTAATAGCATGAATTGAGTTGCATCAATCTGCATATGTTCAAGATATGGTAATGGCTTCTCTAATACTCTAAAAGATGTTGCACATGTTCCTTGATAGATATTGCTAAAAATTGATAGTCTCTCTTATTGTAATTCAAATAGGCAATTGTCACAAGTAATGGCTTGAGCTATAAGTTCTTCTAAGCTTTCAACTCTTGGCATTGTGATCAATAAATTCTTCACATCATCTTTTAGGCCATAATGAAATTGAGTCATAAAAGCCTTATCATTTCAATCAAGATCACAAGTAAGTTGTTGAAATTCTATGACATAAATTGCCACTGAATGTTGTCCTTGTCATAGATTTTGAATCTTCTTTTTTGCCACCTTCTCTCAATCATTGTCTCTAAATGTAATAGTAAATCTTTCTATAAAAGCCTCTAAATTATATACGATCAGAGAATTCTTTTCTAACAGTGGCGCAAACTATGATTGAGCACTTTTTGATAAAAAGGTGCCTACAAAAGCAACTTGAGTGAACCCACCTATATAACAAGAAGGATACAGTTGTAAGTAAAGTGATACTTGTTGTACAAATCCTTAAAAATTGGATCTTGTTACATCAAATTTATTAGGCATATTAGCATTTGGCTCCTTTATTACAATCCTTGGAACTTCTAGAAGAGTTATGTGCAATTTGCTTCCCTCAATTGAATAATCTCTTGTTGCAAATTATAAATCTTTCACTTAGCTTCTTTGAATACTTGCTCCATTTGCGGTTTTTTTTTTGGATTACAGAGAAATATCATTTCTTCTCGTATACTATCCAATAGAGTTCAAAGATCTACAAGAGTTGCCACTCTATTCTTTATTTGTGAAGATGCACCCCCATTAATCTGATCTATTTTTATATTAAAAAAAAAAAAAATCAATAAGTCATTAGTGTAGTATTTTCTATAGTAAAAGGAATACTTCTAGATAATTAATTTAGAAGAGGATAATTTGCAACCTCTAAAATACAGTGATATATCTTAGAAAAGGGATAATCCACTCTTTTTGAAAAAAAATCAATTATAACAAGTAAGCATATCAATTTACAAGAGTGTAGTTTGCACTCCTATAAAACACAATAATATCTTGAAGAGGGATAATCCACTCTCTATCAAGAGATCAAAGCTATGATATGATTATATAAATAGTCTTGTCAAACTATCAGGGATATAAGATAGCGGTATTGTATTGCGTGAACTTCTATCTAGAAATACAGTGGATACCTAACTATGGAGAGTTTATTTGAAACTTGATGGCAAAAATCCAACAGGTAATTTGTCCTTAGTAAAAAAGAAATATACTATGACAATCTTATAAAGAAAGAATTATATATATAAACCCTCTTGTATTCAAGTAGGTTTGTACAAAAAAGGTTCAAATTTCCACAAGAACCCTTCAAAACTTTGTTCACCCACAAGGAATTATTTCTTGCTAAACTTTAGAGTTCAATAACTCTTGATCTAACCGTTCAATTTTTATAAAATTTACTTCAAAGTGTAGATAATTTTCTTAAATTTTTTCACAAGAAAAATCAACTATAAATTCATTTCCAATCGACGGATATCTCAAAATCCCTAGTAGGTGCTTATAACCCTAGCTCAGAGACACCTGAGCACTATTTTCCTTATATCTCACAAACCCAAAATTCTAATGCCACAAAAAAAATTTATATAGTCTTGTAACATATAAATATACACTTTTGAAAATTTTGAGCCAAAAATCTATCATATTGCCTAAGATCTAGCTCAAAGTGTAACCACTAGTTAAGTAGGGTCACTTACTACCCTTAGCTTATAAGCACTAACTTCAACTCCCAATATCTCCTTCATTTCAACTTGTATTTTATCAATCCATATGTGAAAAGTGTAGCCAAGAAAGTGCACTTTTATCCCCAATTGTTAAACCTTAATTTCTCTCTATATGCGCAAATTATACCCAAAAAAGTGATAGTAGGTCCAAAATCAACACCTCAACTTTGAGCGCCTATAACTTCTTCATCAAAAGTACAAATCAAACAAAATTTGCACCTAAATCAGATCCAAAAACCTAAACCTTATGATCCTAGCCTTTGATGTTCGACTTTCTTCAAAAAAAACCCTAACTCCTAATAAACCCTTGGGCAGCCTCCTTGAATCCCATTAGATATGATTTTTGGCCAATTAGAATAGAGATTTCTATCATCCACCTCTATCTATCCACAAGGATGGCCAAACTATCCTTTTTATACTAAAAATCCTTTTTCAATCCTTCTTCTTATAAGATTTACATACTTTGTGCTTTAAACACCAAATAAAAGAAGTAAACTAAGATTTTAAGGGACTCCAATGTCTAATAAAGGTGACTTAAGATGTATATAAGTTATTGTCAATATAAATCAATCTCAAAATCACTATTAAAAAAAAATAAGATTATATAAATCTCAATAATAATACTTTTAATAGATCCTTTTTAAATTAGCAACCTAACTATATCTTGTAACCAATAAAAGTCCACTGATATCGATCTCATTTTACTATGTAGTAAATTATATATTAAATATATATATATAATTTTTTCACATAATAGCCAAATCACAATACAACAATGAGTTAGCAAAGAAACAAAGAAAATATTATAAAGTAATTTTAAGAACAAAAAATTGAATGGATAAGAATAAAAACTAGATCAAGAATAGGGGACTAGATTGGTATTAAGAACAAGGCAACACTTTGGATTGCTCCAAGACTTGTGTTGGCAAAATTGAGGTACTCTTTAGTCTTATTTTTTATTTGTATTATAAGGCCTATGTCCTATTGGATCATCTAAGAGTATCTTAGAAGATTCTAAAAACCTAAGGAAGATTTTGGAAGACTCTAAAAAGTCTACAGGAGGTTTTGGAAGATTGAAGAAGATTCTAAAAGATTTTTAAAGACTATAGAAGATTCTAGAAGATTTTTAAAGCCTATAGAAGATTTTAGAGGATTCTCAAAGATTATAGAAGATTTTTAGAAGATTAAAGAAGGTTCTAGAAGATTTTAGAAGATTTTAGAAAGCTATAGAAGCTTTTAGAAGACTATGGAATGTTCTAGAAAGTAGTAACTTAAAATATGACTGTAACATGTGAAACTCGTTCCTAGAAGGAAGAATAATTTATAGACATAAGATTTATTTCAATAATTATCTACTTAGTATAGATAGATAGAAGTAGGTAAAAATAGATTAATTTGATAATATCTTAGAAAAAAGCTTCTTAGAAACTTTATAGATACAACTTCACCTTTATACATGGCTATAGGTGATTGATAGATTAGAAACTTGGCCAACAAATTAGCCACATATTGCACATGTTGATAGCTTGTAGAATAAATTAAATATATGGCGCACATAATGGAAACTTGTCTTATAAGTTTAATACATATCTTACAAATTAGACAGGTGTTGGAGGTTCTATAGAATGTTGCCACATAGTTTTTAGGTAGATAATATATATAAAAATAAGAATGAAGTCTTCTTCACTTTTGTCAACTCCTTTCTTACTTCTAGTCTAGTTCAAGATTCTCTTGTATTTTTTAGTCTTTGATAACAGCCATTCCAGTTTTTTTTAAATATATATATTTTTTTATTTCTATTTTGTTATTTTTTTTTGACATAGGTTGTACTAATTTATGCATCTTTTTTATTTTATATCTTTGATAAAAAAATAAATAAAAGATTCATAGTTTGTAACAAAAAATTATTTGATTAAAAAAAATAAGTGCTAGACAAGCTATATACATGATTTCTACAAAAATTTCAAGGATTGTCATGAAGGAACTAAAGGCTAGTATATTTAATAAATTTTATGGAATAAGATCCAACTTTCAAGATTTTGTACAATAAGTATGACTCTACTCATGATTATATCTTTGTTATTTGGATGGATTTACTCAAGTCATTTTTATAAGCACCATTTTATCAGAAAGTTTTTGATTATGATTGACTCCATTGTTGAAAAAGAATTCTTCAATCTTGTATAATTTGAAGGCTTTTATAAAAAAAATTATTGCTTCATTTGGAAATAGTGATCAAGAGAAGGTGGTAGAAATAAAGATCCAAAATGTACAACAAGGATAACATTTAGCTGCAATTTATATCACAAAATTTCAATAACTTACTTGTGATCTTGACTAAATTGATAAGGCTTTTATGACTGGATTTCATTATGGCCTAAAAGATGGCATGAAGAATTTATTGATCACAATGCCAAGAGTTGAAAGCTCAAAAGAATTCATATCTCAAGCTATTACTTGTAACAATTGCCTATTTATATTGTGACAAAGGAGGCAATTAATTTTTAGTAATGCCTATTAAGATACAACTACTATATCTTCAAGAACATTGCAGAAGCCATCAATATATTTAGAATCCATGCAGATTGATATAACTCAATTTAAGCCATTAATACTAGTAGAGAAGATTAGACGTTGACTAGAAAATCTATGTCTATATTCTAGAAGACCTGATCATAAGGCAACAAATTATCCAAACAAGTCTAAAGAATTCAAAGCATGAGGTATAATATTTGAATTAGAGAAGTTAAAAAATAAAGATGTCTAATGACAATAGGGACCTTGTGGTTAGACATTATAAAATCTAAAGTACCAAAAAAAATGTCTCTTCCTACCTCTCAATCTAATATCTTATTTTATGCTTTTTGTACACATAAGAACTTCAAATCAAGAGATATTTACTAATGTCCTTTTGAATATTAGAGTCTTAGCATAATTTATGGATAAAAATTTTATAACCAAGTATAATTTAGTACTTGTAAAGAAGATCCATCTCACACTTGTTGAAATCATTGATGGATGAACCTTGCATCCTAGGATGTTATTAAAAAAATCCAACCATTGAAAGTGATATTAGAAGATCAAGTATCATATATTTTCTTTAATATCATTTGATATTCAATAAATCTTATTATCATTAGATTTTTTTGATTTGAAATACATAATCTTGATATTGATTAGAATTTGTGAAAGATTTTTTTAAGATCCAAATATCAAAAAAAAAAAACAAGATACTATTTTATTTCTTGAAATTAAAGCATTTATGTAGATTATATTTATATTATATGCTATCCTAATAAAAAAATCCAATTAGGTAACTCAAATAAGATATTTCCAATCAATACCATGATCTTAAAGATGTATTTGAGAAAAAAAAAATAGACATGTTATCAGAACACTGTCCTTATGATTGTATAATCAAATTATAAAATGGAGTTCAACCTCCATTTAGTCCAATTTATAATCTCTCGTAGACGGAGCTTACAGTCTTGTGAAAATATATTGATGAAAATCTAACCAAGAATTTCATTAAACACTCTAAATCACTAATAAGAACACCTACCTTGTTTATAAAGAAGAAAGATATACATTGATATCAAAGACATAAGATTTATTCTAATAGTTATTTAGATAATATGGATAGATAGAAGTAAATAAAAATAGATTAATTTGATAATATATTATAAAAAAGCTTTTTAAACAAATATTGATAGCTCATGATGTGAAGTAGAATGACAAAGTCTTTATCAATTAATTTTATTATAGACTAAAGAATAACATCAAAAATTTGTTACTAACAATATCAAAAGCGGACTTTTTAGAGCTATTTATTATTGAAGCTATTGCATACAATAATTGATTATTTGAAAGGTGTCAAGAATATAGATTCGGCTTGAGAGGAATAAGTCAATTAATGATATTAGCTCCTTAATTTTTATAAATTTATTTAATTAAGCCAAATCCAATACAAATTAATATAATACAATTTAAACCTTTCACCAAGTAGGAAAAGATTCAACATTGTCAAAAGAGTCTATGCTTATATTGTAGAGAAGCAAAGTATACTATTTAACATTATCCAAAGAAGCAATACAATTACAAAATAAAAGGCATGGTTGCTCAAGAAGATAATGTATTAGAAAATAAATTTCTCTAGCTTCAATAGAGGCGGTACAATTAAAATTATGTGCAATGCCTATTCTTCTTTTAGATCCTATTCTCTTTTTAGATCCCTTACTTTATTTTATAATAGATGTGTCTTTAGGATCTTGAAATTACAAAGTCTTTGTTTTATTAAATTTAAGAGCCTTAATTTATTTTATAGACAAAGATTTTGTCAAAAAATAAGAAATATCTTTAGTTAAAAAAATTAAATTTACATACTTAAATATCATAGATGGTTGTTTATTGTCTTATGGAAATGTCATCTATAAAACTATTCTTTTAGATATATCAAGTAAATGATATAATAGTGTAGTAATATTTAATGTGATTAGATTTTCTTCTAATTTAGTTATTTTAAGATTATTGTGGTTAAAAAAATATAATCTTTAATTAGATTGGACCTCTTCTAACCTTAATTTTTTTTATAGTTTAATCCAAAAATCCATCAGCCAAGTAAAAATATATAAGTCTAGTACATCCAAACCTTTATTGGTAGATACAAAAGCTTTTATATATGCAAAAAAAAAAAATCATCTTTTGCTATATATGCCATATCCATTTCCAATAGTAAAAAGACTACAAGTGGTTTTTTTAGCTAATATCAAGATTTTAAAGATATTTTTGTAATATATATATATATATATATAAATATATCGATATTCTTCTAAAGTATTGATCTTATGATTGTTCAATTGATCTTTAAGAAGGAGCTCAACCACCATTTGGACCAACCTATAGTTTATTACAAAATAAGTTGGCTGCATTAAAGGAATGTATTGATGAGAATTTTGCTAAGAATTTTGCTAAGAACTTCATATGCTATTCAAAATCCCTAGTAGAAGCTCTTTTCTTATTTGTGAAAAAAAAAGATAGATCATTGTAGATGTGCATGGATTATTAAGGACTGAAAAAGATTATTATTAAAAATAAATATCTTTTATCTTTGATTTCAAGACTTCTTGATCAACTCAATCAAACAAAGATCTAAACAAAAATAGATTTGTAAAGAGCATATAACTTGGTTCACATAAAAAAAGGTGATGAATAGATGATTGCATTTTAAACTAGGAATGGATGTTTTGAATATTATTTCATGCCTTTTGGACTTGCAAATGCATCAACTGCTTTTCAATATCTTATAAATGATGTTTTTTATGAATTTTTTGATGATTTTGTTATTTTCTATTTAGACAACATTTTGATCTCTTTTAAGAATACAAAAGAACATGAAGTTTATGTTTGTCATGTGTAATAAAAAACTTAGAAATGTAAGATATTATATTAAGATAAAAAAGTGTATATTTTATACTATTCAAGTTGATTTTTTAGGATATACTATTTCTAATGATGGTATTGTATTGTAGTTTGGCTACCATGTGAAATTATTATATATATATATTTAATATATAATTTATTATGTAATTAAATGAGAGCCATATCAGTAGATTTTTATTAATTACAAAATATGATTAAATTATTAGTTTAAAAGAGATCCATTAAAAGGGCTATTATTGAAGTTTATATAATCTTTTTTTTTTTATAATGACTTTTGAGATTGATTTTATATTAATAATAACTTTTATATACTTTGAATCACTTTTATTAAACATTGGTGATCCTTAAGATCTTGTTTATTTTTTTTAATTGGTGTTTAGAATATATAATATATAAATCTTATTAGAAAAAGGATTAAAAAGGGATTTTTAGTATAAAAAAGAGTAGTTAGGCCATCCATGTAGATGAATAGAGATAGATGATAGAAGCTTCTATTCCTATTAGTCAAAAGTCATATCCCATCGACTTAAAGAAGACTGCTTGAGGCTTTATTAGTGATCAAGGTTTGTTTTTTGGAAAAAATAGAATATTAGAGGCTACAATCAGTAAGTTTAGGTTTTTGGTTATGGTTTTGGTGCAAAAATTGTGTGATTTGGACTTTTTATGAAGGAAATATAAGTGCTCAAAGTTAAGGTATCAAAATTGTATTTACTATCTTTCTTTTGGTTGTAATTTGTATATATAAAAAGTAATAAAGGATTGAAAAATAGAATTGGAAAGATCACTTTCTTGGCTATACTTTTTATATATGGCTCAATAAAATTCAAGCCAAAATAAAAGAGATATTGAGAGTTGAAGTCAGTGCTTGCAATCTAAAGACAATAATTGACCCTGTTTAGTTAGTAGTTGTGTTTTGAGCCATATCTTAAGCAATTTGATAATTTTTTGGCTCAAAATTTTTAGTAGTGTGTATTTCTATATTAAAAAACTATATACAAAAAATTTATTACATTAGGATTTTGAATTTGTAAGATATAAAAAAAATAGTGTTCAAGTGTCTATAAACTAGGGTTCTAAATACTTATTAGGATTTTTAAGAAATTAGATGATTGGAAGTGAATCTACACCTTCTTCTTTATAAAATCTCAATTAATTGATTATTGATAAATTAGATTGCCAATAACATTTAAAAAAAATATATAATCTCTTTTCAAATCTTCATCTTCATATTAAAACTTTATATGCCATAAAAAGACTTTATGTATAAATTTATTTAAATATAAGAGGGTTTTATCAATATAATATATATTTTTAATAATATTATCATATTATTTGTTTTTTTAATTTAAAAAAATTATTTATTAAAATCTTACAAATAAATTATAAATAAATTCTTTACAACTAAGTATCTAGTCTATTTTCAAATTGAAGATTATGCTACATGACAACAATCTAATAATGGATCCTAAGAAAGTTCAAACAATTATGGATTGAAAAAATTTAAGAATAGTAAGAAATGTCTAATGTATTTTGAGATTTGCCAATTACTATCAAATCTTTATCAAGAACTTTTTTTAAGTTATAACTCCATTGACACACTTAACTTATTAAAAAAAAATTGAGTGGAATAAGAAAGCAGAAGTATCATTTGAAGCTTTGAAGATAGCTTTTATTTTTACACTAATCTTATATTGCATTGACTTCTCTAAAGCATTTTTTATGGAAATCTAGAAGGCATTTCTAATCTAATCATTGTCTATACGGATCACAAGAATTTCAAATATTTCATATTAGCACATGTTTTGAATTATTACTAAGCTTGTTGGAGTATATCTTTATTAAGATTTGAGTTCATTATCACTTATTGGCTAAAAAAACAACAAGGTTTGTCCAATGTTCTTTCTAGATGTTCTTATTTTACACCAAAAGAAAAAGATATAATACTTCCAAGTTCAAGTTCAAAAATAATTTACTCTATTTTGAAGGACGCTTGTATATTCCAAAAAGTGAAGTACAATTATATGCTCTTCAAGCTTATCACAACTTTCCTACAATATGATATTTTGGATATAATAAAACTTTGGAATTAATATCAAGAGATTTTTGGTGGTCTCAAATGTGAAAGACAATTAAAAAATTTGTGCATTCATATAATATTTGTTCAAGATCAAAAATTCCTCATCATCAACCTTACAAACTTCTCCAACTATTATCTATATTGGAACAGCCATGGTCTTTTGTTTCTATGGATTTTATTATAGATCTACTAATTTCAAGTTCATATGATTTTATATTCATGATTGTAAATTGTTTCACCAAGATGGCATATTTTGTACCATATACAAAATCTATCATTGGTAAAGAAACAACTAAACTCTTCCTTGACAAAATCTGTTGCTATGACAGATTATCAAGGGATATTATATCAAATAGACAGTCATAATTTATATCAAAATTTTAGAGAACTCTTTTTAAGATATTAAAAATAAATATAAAACTATCTTCAATCTTCTATCTTTAAATTGATGGACAAATGAAATAATCAAATTAAGTTTTAGAATAATATTTGAGGTATATTATCAATTATCATTAAGATGATTGGACAATTGTTTTGCCATTGGCAAAATTTGCTTATAATAATTTGGTATATTTTTTTGCTCAACAAACACCTTTCTTTGCCTATTACGGTTATCATCTTTGATTTAATACTTTTGACTTCTCAAAAGTTGATAATCTTACAATGTTATATTTTAATTGTTGTCTACAATAAGAACAAAGGTATTGTAATTTTAAAGAAAGAATTCAAAAATTAACAGCTAGGATTAAAAAGCTTATTTTTTGTACTACAATTTTGGTATAGAAATCAAAAGATTTGGAATTTTTATGAAGGAAGAGTAGGCACTTGAAATTAAGGTATACAAATTATACCTATTGTCACTCTTTTGAGGATATAAGGAGTTGTACAAGAGCTTTTGGAGATTGAAAGATGCAATTGGAGAGATGATTTTAACATCTACATTTTGTATAGAAGAATTATTATATTTAAAATATAAATAAAGGAGATTATAGAAGTTAAAAATAATAGATTGAATTCCAAGGTAGTAAGTACACTATTTTATTGATAGTAATGATTTCTACTATATATTGAGCTTCTAAATAAATTTTTATTTAAAAATTTCTAAAAAGATGAATTATTATATTAAAAAGATATATACAAAAAATTTATAATATTTAAATATTTAATTTATGAGATATGAAGAATTTAATATGTAGATATTTGTAAACAACGATTTAAAGCTACTATTAGGATTTTGGCAGTATCTAAAGATTGGCAACAAATCAATAGTTAAAATTTGCTATGATAGTTGTTAAAAGTACATTAGTACTTTATATAAAGTTTGAGTACTTATAGATGGTCCAATTTAAAAATATATATTGTTGAAATTTAAGAAAAATCTCCCCAAGGTTAATAAAGAGATTAATATATTTTGCTATATTAAGAACACTACCAAAGCCTTGTAAGCAGTAGTAGATAAGATTGAAAGATTTGAAGGGAGAAACATCACCAAGTTCTTAAAGGTTTATATATGTGAAATAGAAGTGTATCAATTTATAGAGATAAAGATGATTACTAATTTTAATATATTAGTAATATTAAAAATTAGAGAGAAGGTGGATAAAGTACATGAAAGAATTAAATCATAGAAGAGATTTGAAGAGATATTAAAGGATAAGTTCTTTGAGGAGGATTTAAAAAGAATGACTAAAAGATCATTCTTAGAGTAGATTGAATTGAGACCACAAAATTAGATGGCTTCAAATGAATTAATCAAGAAGTTTGAAACAAAATTTGGTCAATTATCACAACATAAGAGACAATTGTTGGAAATCAAAAAGACTGAGCTATTTTTGCAAGGAATTGATAAATACTTAAAAGAAAAGTTGTTCTTTCATCTAGAAGATAGGACATCTAAGAATGGATTTATAAATAATTGAAGGCTAATAAAAGAAATAGTAGGACTTGTAACTAAATAAGAGAAGATTAAGACTTATGGTTGTTTATCAAAGTTGGAATCAATGCCTACATCCCAAAATCTAGTGTCACCTCAAAAAATAATTAAGACTATCAAGGATGATAATCTTGAGGAGTTAATTAAAGGCATACAAGATTTAAGGATGGAAAATGACTAAATTAAAGAAATTTCACATAGCAAGCTCATCAAAGACAATTGAAGGCTTAAAAGAATTTATAAAGAGATGTTTGTGGTATAACAATCCAAATCACAAGTATAGTGGCATTAACAATTATAAGGTTGCAATCAAGGATGTAATTATATATTTTAAAGAGAATAGGATAAGACTCATAAGGTCTGAAGAGCCTTTGAAAATCAATTTTGGAAAAAGAGGCATGAAAAAGTTGATGGAAGAGTGGACCTTCAAGAGTTGTACTATATATTAAAAAAAAACATAATCTTATACTATTATAATTCTACAAAAAATAATATAGGCTAATTCTTCACCAACTATAGAAATCATGATCAAAGGAGTTGAAGCTATCAAAAAGATGAGTGGATGGGATGATCTAATTGATGCCATAAGTATCAAAGTATTTTTGGGTAAAAATCAATAGAATAATGATTTTTATGGTCTTATAGTTGAAAAAAAAAAAGATAAAGCTGCTCAAGAAGAAGATGTTATTGAACTTGCAAATAAGAAGAGGTCTCCAAGAAACAAAGATGCTTTTCATAATCAAAATCTAAAGAAGGTACTTCCTTTTGTTTATTTTAATAATTAACTATTATCAAAAGAATGGTGGAAGAAAGAAAAAATGATGGAAAATGATGAATTAGATAAAACCAAAGAAAAAAGTCCTGCTTACAAGCTTTGATTTGATATTGAAACATCCACAGATATGAAAAGTATTTTAGAAGAAAGAATTTTAAATGTTAAGATAGAATTCACTCTAAGAGAATCTTTTAGTATAGCAAAGAGGAATTTCTATGAGTTGATTATTGATGTGATAAAAAAAAGAGGCAAATAATAGTTGAAGCTATTATGGTATAAGCATTGGATACTTATCTGACTAAAGATGAAGAAGAAGAGATAGGACAAGTATTTACATAGTTTATATCATTAAAATTTGGAAGCAGGGTTGATATGGAAGAGAAGACTGAGATGAATCATGCCAAAGATATAAGAGGATATCAAACAAAGTGCATATCAATAGAATCTGATAAAAACAAAAAGATTATAAAAGAAGCACATATTATCAATTTGTTAAAGAAGGTTGATGATGAGATGGGAAGTAATAGCTATTCAATTCTTTACTGGACAAGGGCTATTATAGAGACACAAGTAAAATTGAAAGATTTTAAAAATCTAATTTTAGCCTTAGCTGATTATGGATCAAAAATTAACATCAAGTTCAGGTGAATATATGAGAAGAATAAATTACTACTTAATATCAATCATAGTTAGATGATTAGAGCTATAAATAATAAACAAGATGATTTATATAGAGCTTGTCTAGTTTTAAAGACCAAGATTAGAGATATGGAAATGGAATAGAATTTTTTTATATAAAATTTTGCTATATATCTGATAATATTTGGTCAATCCTATATTACAGGTGCTAGGATAGAAGCTAAAGACTTAGATGATGATTCATATTATGTTAGGATTTGTAGTTGTGATAGAAAGAAAGTTGTGTAATTTTTTATTATAAAACCTATTTATGAAAGGCACAGAGAGTAGTTAAAAAAAATGCCTTTGGAGTCAAGTAACAATCTTATAGATTTTTCAAGAGCATCTTTGTAGGATGTAAACACATAGGTTCTAATAAATCATTTATAAATCTTATTGTAGATAAGATGAATTTTAGATTTTTGAACTTGATTGGTAATGGATTTATAAGCATTCAATGAACTAAAGATATGGATCTTGTAAATAAAAGAAAGATAAAGAAACAAGAAAAAAAAATTTTAAAAATGGATTTAATTTTAAGTGATGAAGTTATAGTTGGAGTAATAGAAAAAGCAAGTTTAAAAGATAGTTTGGTACAAGTTTTGGAAAGCTTAGCTATAAGCATGGATAAAGATACTATAATAGAGATACACTCAAGAAAGACTTATGAAGAGCTAGAAAAGATTGTGGTAAAAGATGGACTTATTACAAGTTATGGATTGAAATCTAAAGCTATGATACAAATTAAATATAAGACTATGGCAAAGAAAATAAAACTTATAGCTACTAAATTACCACTTGATACTATGGAACACATTAAGCAAGTAGTTAAAGAATAGGATTTGAGAGAGAAGCGTGGAATTGAGCATCAATTTATTCAAGAATCATTGGTTAAACTGAAGATTGAAGGAGTGATTTCTTTACACATATCAAAAGATGTGTAGGTTTTGAGGAGGTGGATGTTGTACAATAATTGCTTATAATATATAAATACTAGTCAAAGTACATAATATGTTTGTAAGTTCTAATATGTTGTCATGTTGTGATTTAGCTACTATGTGAAAATATTGTACATATATATTTAATGTATAATTTATTATACAATTAAATAAGAGCCATATTAATAGATTTTTATTAATTATAAAATATAATTAGGTTGTTAGTTTAAAAAGAATCTATTTAAAAGGGCTATTATTGAGATTTATATAATCTTATTTTTTTATAGTGACTTTTGAGGTTGATTTTATATTGATAATAACTTTATATATTTTTAATAAACTTTATTAGACATTGGTGATCCTTGAGATCTTATTTATTTCTTTTATTTGATATTTAGAATACATATTATATAAATCTTATTAAAAAAATATTAAAAAAAAAATTTTAGTATAAAAAAAATAATTATACCATCTATGTGCATGAATGGAAATGGATGAAAGAAATCTCTATTCCTATTAGCCAAAAGTCATGCCCAATGAGCTACAATTCCTCAAGCCTTATTAGAGATTAGGATTTGTCTTTTGAATGCATTTGAATATCAAAGACTAGAATCAATAAGTTTAGGTTTTTGGCTATGGTTTTGGTATAAAAATTGAGTGATTTGGAATTTTTATAAAGGACACATAGGTGCTCAAAGTTAAGGTGTTGAAATTGTACCTATTGTCACTCTTTTAGATATAACTTATATGTATAGAAAGTAATAGAAAACTGGTAATTAGGATTGAAAAGAATACTTTCTTGGCTAAATTTTTTATATACAATATGATGAAATCCAAGCTAGGATGAAGGAGATATTAGAAGTTGAAGTCAATACTTATAATCTAAAGATAGTAAATAACCCTGTTTAATTAGTGGTTATACTTTGAGCTATATCTTAGGCAATTTGACAAATTTTTGGCTCAAAATTTTTAAAAGTGTACATTTTTATATTAAAAAATTATACACAAATTTTTTGTAATATTAGGATTTTGAATTTTTGAGATATAAAGGATATAGTGCTCAAGTGTCTATAAATTAGGGTTTTAAGTATCTGCTAGAATTTTTAAGATATCAGATGATCCAAAGCAAATCTATGGCTGGATATATTTATATTAATGCTTAAGGATATAATCTACACTTTAAAAAAATTTGATAAAAATTGAACAACTGGATCAAGAGTTATTGAATTCTAAAGTTTGAAAAGAAATAAATCTTTATAGGTGAATAAGCTTTTGAAGGATTTTGTTGCAATTTGAGCATTTTATACAAACGAGGGGGTTTTTTTAGGAGCTAAGACTTTGTAGAGGTGGAAAAATAGATTTAAGGAGCTATTATAAAAATTTTAATATAAAGATGAGGTTTTGAAAGGGGATTATAGATTTTTCTTGAAAATTATTGACAATCTAACTTATCATCAATTGGTTAGTTGTGATTTTATAAAAAAAATGATGTTAAAGATTTTTTATATGCCATAGAAGGACTTCATGTACAAACCTATTTAAATATAAGAGGATTTTATTAATATAATATTTTTTAAATAATATTATTGTATTATTTATTTTTTTGTTAAGAACAAATTACTTATTGGAGTCTTGTCAATAAGTTATGAATAAATTTTCTACAACTAGGTATCTAATGCATTTCCAAATTGAAGATCACACCACACGACAACATGTTAGAATGGTTATTAAAGTATTTGAAAGAATTGATGCAAGAAATTTTATTTTGGTTTTTTTTACTTACTTTGATTATAGCATTTAAATTATATAGAACCTAAATATTTAGTATAAAGCCTTGAGAAGAGATTGAGGCCCAAAGATGAAAAATTAAACTATTAAGAGCCTTATTTGGAAGGATAAAAACAAGATATGGACAAATAAAAGCAAGGAGTGAAGATCTTCATCTCTATTAATCAATAGTCATGCCCAATAGGCTTTTAGTAAGCTATTCATAGTAAAAAAAGATTTTGATAGCTTCAAAGTGAACATTTAAAAATTAAAAGTAATAATTAAAAGAATTATTTTTTGTATTATAATTTTGATATAAAAATTAGAAGATTTTGAGTATTTATGAGGGAGGAGTAGGCACTTGAATTTAAGGTGTACAAATCATATATACTGTCTTTCTTTTGAGGATATAAGGAATTGTACAAGAATTTGTAGAGATTAGAAGGTGTAATTAGATAGGTGATTTTAAGACCTACATCTTTTAGAAAAGAATTTTTATATTTGAAGTTTGAAAAAAAAAGATATTAGAAGTTGAAGACAATAGATTGAATTCCTAGGCAATAAGTAGACTATTTTGTTGATAGTGATGATTTCTTCTATATCTTGAGCTTCTAGACAAATTATTATGTAAATTTTTTTTAAATTTAAATTATTATATTAAATAACTATATAAAAAATATTCATAGTATATAAGCATTTAGTTTGTGAGATATGAAGAATTTAATATACAAGTATCTGTAAATAAGAATTTGAAGCTATTATAGGATTTTGGTGATTTTTAAAGATTGGCAACAAATTAATGGTTAAAATTTGTTGTGGTAATTGTTAAAAGTATATTAATATTTTATATAAATTAGAGTATTTTTGAAATAATTTTATATAAATTTGGAGTTTTTATCTATTTTGACACTTAATTGAGAAATTAATGATAGCCAAAAGTCTAGTGCTTTTTAAAAGTAAACTTTCTCTACTTTGACAATAGTAAAAGATTTGATAAATTATTTGTAAAAACTACATGAAATAATGAAGGCACAATTAAAAGAAATTTAAGATGATAAAAGACCAATATAAATATCTATCATAAAAAATAATCTCAATTCGACATTGGTGACAAGATATAGCTACTTTGTTGTACTATCAAGACTATCTGTCCTTGTAACAACCTGGATTATTGTAGGTTTGGATCATTTTTTATTTATAAATAGATCAATTTAATTACTTATTGATTATACCTATCAGAGTCTATAAAAATCCATTCTATATTTCATGTATCTTTACTTAAGTCATATAAGATAGGAGATATATCAGGAAGAAGACAAATGCTACTACCTCTTATAGAAGTGGATAGTAATAAAGAATTTAAGGTGAAAGAAGTCTTAGATTTGAAGCAATACTAAAATAGATTGAAATATCTTGTACATTGATATAAATATGATATTAGTGAATGCATATAGAAGCCATCCAAGAATCTAACAAATTTCATCTTTATTCATATCTATAGGTGATTTGTAGATTAAAAATTTGGCCAATAAGTTAGCCAAGTATTGTACATGTTAGTAGCTTGTGGAACAAGCTAATTACATAGCGTACATATAAAAAACTTGTCTTATAAGTTTGACACATATCTTACAAATTGGACACATATTAGAGATTTTATAGAATATCACCTTGTAGCTCATAGGTAGATAGTATATATAGAGACAAGAGTAAAGCCTTTTCCACTCTTATTAATATCTTTTTTGTTTTTAGTCTTATCTTAAGAATCTCTACTTTTCTTGTCTTTGGCAATAACCATTCTAGTTTAATATTATATCATCTTTAAGTTATTTTTTATTCCTTTTGAGTGACACAATAGTATTTTGATACTTTGATTGTTTGTATTTCATGTCCTTAATAGTTGACTATCAAGCACTAAATAAGGTGATTGTAAAAAATTACTATCTATTACCATTAATCTCAAGATTATTAGAACAACTAGGACATGCAAAATTTTTTATAAAGATTGGTTTGAGAAGCGCCTACAATCTAATCAAGATCAAAGAAGGAGATTAATAAAAGATGGTATTTTGTACAAGAGATGGATATTTTAAATACAATATTATGACTTTTAGACTTACAAATGTACGTGTAATCTTTTAACATATGATAAATGATATCTTTTGAGAATACTTAGATGACTTTGTAGTCATTTACTAAGATGATATTATGATCTTTACTAAGAATAAATAAGAATATGAATATTACATACATTTGATATTGAAAAAACTACAAGAAAATAGATTATATGCCAAATTAAAAAAATACTCTTTCTATCAATTATTAATCAAGTTTTTGAAATATATTGCTTCTAAAAATAAAATTTCTATAGATCCAAAGAAAATATGAATTGTTATAGAGTAGAAATAATTGTCATCAATTAGAGATATATAATATTTTTTAAGATTTGTAAATTTTTATAGAATCTCTATTAAAGATTATTCCAAGATTAAACCTCTACTAACACAACTTACAAGCAAGGAAAAATTTATTTGGGATAATAAGGCTAAAAAAGCATTCAAGAAGCCAAAAAATTATTTATTTTAACTTTCATACTTATTCACGTAGATCTAATAAAATCATTTATTTTAAAAATAGATACCTTAGATTTTATACTTAAATATATGCTCTCTCAAATTAGTAATGATAGTCAATTTTACTTGATAGTATTCTACTCTTAAAAAATTTTAATTATAGAGATTAATTATAAGATCTATGATAAGAAACTATTGGCAATTATTGATGCTTTTGAAGAATAGCACAATTTATTGGAAGGAACTCAATACAATATCACAATATACACTAATCACAAAAACTTGGAATATTTTATAAGTAGCAAAATTTTGAACCACCGTCATATATAATAGAGCATGTTATTATCTTGATTTGATTTTGCGATTACATATCATCTAAAAAAACTTCAAAGAAAACCAAATGCACTTTTTCAACATTCATATCTTGTACCAAGAATAAGAGACATTATATTGGATTATCAAAAATAAGTCAAATTGAAACCGTCTAATTTATAATTGAAGACATTAACAATATCTACCTATGCAAATATAACTCTCAAGTCTAAAATCTAGAGAGCAATGAAGATAGATCTATTTTTAGATAGCATTCAACAACATCTAAAAAATACAAAGGTGGAAAAAAATAATAATTTCAAGTTTGAAGATAAATTTTTGTATTTTAAGGATCTCTTGTACATTCTTCCAAGCCTTGCAAGACTTTAAGATCTTCAAGTACGACATGATCTTTTAACAACTCGATATTTTGGCTTCAATAAGGCCTTGGAATTAATATCAAGAGATTATTAGTGGCTTCAAATATAGAAATTAATGAAGGAATTTATCTAATCATGTAAAATTTGTACTCAAGTAAAGATCCCAAGACACCAATCATATGGACTTTTTCAATCACTTTCAATTTTTAAGAGCCCATGGTAATTGTTATCCATAGAGTTCATTACAAACCTCTCAATTTCTAATGGCGAGGACTCAATTTTTGTGGTGGTAGACCATCTTACCAAGATGGTACATTTTATCCTATACAACAAGACTATTTCTAGAGAAGAAATAGAAAAACTTTTTGTTGATAATATTTATCAAATATACAATGTCATATTATATGTTGTCTTATTTGAGAATGCACCAAGCACCTAGCTATAGAAGATAAAGTTATATTTTACAAGTATCAAAAAAATCCTAATATGTTTCAACCATCTAAATATAAGTAATTTGAATTTTGATGTAAAAGGCTTAGAATCAATACAAAATGCTCAAAAATATAATTTTTAATAACTTCAAGCATGCAAAAATCTAACTTTCTTTGATACTTTTACCTCTTTGTACCATTCAATTTGTTTTCTAAATCTTAATCTTAGGCAATAAGCTTCAACAAGTTGTAATTTTTAATATAACTACCTAATTGATACAAAAGTTTATTCAATAGTGTTACTATAAGTCTTCTATATGTTCAAGAAGTTTCAACCGAATCCAACTTACAAATTGTGAGAAAATGCTCTAAAATCGCATTGTTGTCCCTTGGCCACCACCTTGAAAGTTAATGATAAACTTTGAATAGTAACTTTTCCTTTTCCAACTATAAACTCCCATTTAAAATTTATACATAGCTTGGTATTTAAATCTTCTAATATCATGCCAAATTTCACCTTATTCCAACTTGTAGATCTTTAGATATTGCAAAAATCCTAAATAATTCCAAAGTGCCAACTTTTGATATCTCCTTGAATTAATAATTGAATATCTTTTAACTGTTCTATTAGATTAATATAAAATTTTATGCACATTTAATAAATCTAATCAAAAAGATAATAATAAATTTTGAGCTATAGATATCACATCAATTATATAAGATAGCTAAGAGTGCTAATCCTAATTGTATTGCATAAATTCAAAGTCACCAATATAAACCTTAATTTTGAACAATGACTGCATAGTTATTTTAAAACCTATGAAAATAAGCCTAATATTTTAAAAATAAGTTTAAAACTAGTCCTTTGATCCAACTCATTGATTTCCAAAATCCCCCATACTTTGTCCTAAGCGGCCGTTTTAGTGGCTAGAGATCTAATTTCGACTTTGATCTACAAATAGTTGTCCCTTGGATATCAATCCAATCTTAAGGATTTTTTAGCATAATCCTATCTTTAAATTTATCTTAGAATTGACCATATCAATTATTTATCTAATCCACTTCATCTTTATTATTTTTTGGTCTTTCTAAGGCTTTAAAAGAATTTTTACAATCTAGAAGATAAAATTGTTAATCAACCTTTAATCTACTAGCTATTAAGATAAAAAAAATAATCTAAGAGGCTTTTATAAAAATCTTGTTAAATATTTAGAATTATTATTGAACCAAGATAATAAAATATGAATCATAATATCATTTTTATTCATATTTTCACCATATAGTTGTGTTATAACATGATAACATCTTTTCAAGTGATATCATTTTAGACTGAGGACTACAATTTGTATCAAATTTTTGAGAAGGAATATTTTAACTTTTAAAGGTCAAGATCAACCTTTCATTAGCTTATCATCCTCAAACCAATAGTCAAATAGAATGAGTGAATTAGTTCTTTGAACTATGTCTTTGTTATAATATAAATTACCAACAAGTTAATTAGATGAATCTCCTAGCATTGGCCAAATTTATATATAAAAACATCAAATATTTTTTAATAAATCAAATTCTATTCTTTTCAAATTATAGATACTATCTTAGAATAAAACCATTTTAAATTGAAGATGTGAAAAGTCCTATTATAAAAATCTAACTACCTACTTAAAGACCATTTATTAAGAATTAAAATTCTAATTGTAAATTTCTTAAAATTAATATAAAGACTATAGAGACATCTATCATAAGAGCTAACCAAAATTCAAGATAGAAGATTGTGTCTAGTTATTCCAACAAGATATACAAATAAATTGACCATCATTGAAGTTAAATTTTTAAAGACTTTGACCATTTACAATTCTACACCAAGTAAATTTAATAAGTTTTTGTCTTAAACTATCAAGTAGCATGCGCATTCATCTATTCTTTTATATCTTGTTTTTAAAAACCTATTATAAATCAAGTATTATTGGAAGAGTTCTTCTACTACCAACCTCAGTTGAAATCAATCAAAATTTTGAATACAAAGTAGATGAAATATTGGATTTGTATATAAAACATGGATAATTAGAATACTTCATCCATTAAAAAGGCTATAGAGTTAGTAAATGAATATAGAAACCTTCAAATAACCTTAGGAATATATTTAAGAAAGTTTGCAAATTCCATCAACGACATCCTAGAAAACATAGATTTAATCGCTATTGAAGAATTTGTAGACACCAACATCTCTTGGCTTCTAAATGACGCTTTCTTACTAACAGTAGAAGATCAATATAAAAGAGGGACAACCATGCTTAGATCTTCACTTATATATAATCATTTTTTCCAAGATAAAATAGATCCTACTAGAAGCTTATTAGCTACTATGTCAAATCTTTGTATTTTGAGGAACTTATAAGAATAAAAATTAAAAGATCCTTTTGCCATATAAGTGCTTAGTGAATCATTATAACTTTCACAATCTACTAAGTTTAAAGAATATGGATAAGGTGAAAAATGAGTATTCCTACACCAAGTAATACCTTGTTTGGAATCTTTAGAGGTACAATGTCATATTATAATTATTTATAATATATAAAAACTAGTCAAAATATATAATATGTTCATAAGTATAGATGTGTGTTAAAAAGAGTTGATATAAGAAACTTTATTTTGATTTTTTTTACTTATTTTGATTATAACATTTAAATTATATAAGACCTAAATTTTTAGTATGAAGCCTTGAGAGGAGATTGGAGTCCAAAGATGAAAAGCTAAACTACTAAGAGGCTTGTTTGGAGGAATAAAAGCAAGATATAGATAAATAAAGGCAAGGATTAAAGATCTTCATCTCTATTAGTTGATGGTCATGTCCAATAGATTTTTAGTAGGCTATCTATAATAAAAATAAAGGTTTTGATGACTTCAAAGAGGGCATTTCAAAATTAGAGGCTAAGATCAAAAAGCTTATTTTTTGTATTATAATTTTGATACAAAAATCAGAAGATTTGGAATTTTTATGAGAGAAGAGTAGGCACTTGAAATTAAGATATACAAATTATATCTGCTATTACTCTTTTGAGGATATAAGGAATTATATAAGAGCTTTTAGAGATTAAGAGGTGTGATTGAAGAGGCAATTTTAAGACCCACATCTTATAGAAAAGAATTATTATATTTAGAACTTAAAAGAAAGAGATATTAGAAGTTGAAGGGAGTAAATTGAATTCTAAGATAGTAAATAGACCATTTTGTTGATAGTGATGATTTCTACCATATCTTAAACTTTCAGATGTATTTTTATTTAAGAATTTTTTAAAAAATAAAATATTATATTAAAAAGCTATATACCAAAGTTTCATAGTATTTGGATATTTATTTTGTAAGATATAAAGAATTTAATATGCAAGTATCTGTAAACAAGGATTTAAAGCTAATATTAGGATTTTGGTGATATCTAAAGATTGGCAACAAATCAATATTTAAAATTTATTGCAATAGTTGTTAAGAGTACATCAACACTTTATGTAAAATTTGAATACTTTTAGATAGTCTAATTTAGAGATATGTGTTGTTGAAATTTTAAAAAAATCCCCCTTCTAGTTAATGAAGGGATTAGTATATTTTATTATATTTTAGAGATTTTAGAGTACTTGAGGCTTATGTACTTAATGTAATGGCTATTTTTAAAAATATTTTTAAATAAATTTGGAATTTTTATCTATCTTAATACTTGATTGAAAAATTAGTGACATCTAGAAGTCCAATATTTTTTTAAGGCAAATTCTTTCTACCCCGACAATGACCTCATCATAGAAATCTTGATTCAAATGCTTGAACTTTAGTGATATTCCTTGAGGTTGGAAGGATGACTCTACTTAGATCAAAAATTATATTTGAAGGATATTTTAAAGATTACAACAAAGAGCAAATTCTTGGATGGAATGTTATTACAATAGAAGTTATATCTAGAGGCTATTGATGCCACTTTAAGGATTTTGTAAAATTAAAAACTAATGAATAAAAGGTAGAATATGTTACTTCTTTATTTTGATAAATTTTAGATTTCTTGTATATGTAATTTGATCATCAAATCACTTTGGCTCCTTGTAGAACTCGTTACTAGAAGAAGAAGTAATATCATGGACATACACCAAGTTACCATTTGTTATAATCTTTTAGAATCTTTTTTAATCTTTTAGAATCTTCTAAAATCTTTCTTAGTCTTCTAAAATCTTCCTCAATCTTCTAAAATCTTCTAAGATACTCTTAGAAACTTACATTGATCCTTCATAAACTTCTAGTTAAGTCTTAGTTTGTTTTGTAGTCAAAATCTTCCATAGATGTTTCCATCAAGCTCAAGAAGCTTTAATAGAAGGTTCAATAGGACATAAATCTTGCATTATAAATAAGAGGCAAGACAAAGGTATATCTTAGTCTTGCCAATATAAATCTTAGAGCAATCCAAAGTAATGTTTTGTTTCTTAATATCAATCTAATTTTTGTTCTTGTCAATTATCTAGTTTTTTATTCTTGAAATCAATCTAGTTTTGTATTCTTCTCTTTATCCATTTGTTAATCCATTATTTTATACTCTTCATAAAAAATCTATTATCATGATTTTTTAAATTATATATTTAATAAAATTAAGTATTATTTAATAAAATTAAGTATTATTTTTAAAAAATAAGCTTATTTTAAATAATTTGTAATATCTCTAATATATTTGTGAGTCATCAAATTGACTCATTAGTTATTTTATGACAAAAGAATGTATTTACAGTGCCAAAATTACAATCATGAAATAAATATGTATTTAGAGGATGTTAAATGAAGGAGAATAGTATTAGTAGAGAAGAAATAGAATTGTAGTAAATCTTGGAGGTAATTATCTTAATTGATTTAGTATTTTCTTTTAATTATAAAAATGGACATTTAGTTATTGAGACCAATATCTACATTGGCTTTCTATCTCTATGTACCACTTATTAGAAACATATAAATATTACTTAGTAGGTAGAAGAAGCATGAA
Organism: Physcomitrellopsis africana; assembly: GCA_036785485.1. Taxonomy (NCBI): domain Eukaryota; kingdom Viridiplantae; phylum Streptophyta; class Bryopsida; order Funariales; family Funariaceae; genus Physcomitrellopsis; species Physcomitrellopsis africana. The sequence continues at coordinate 28,867 of JAWRVF010000899.1, forward strand.
AAATAAATCTCATGTCTTTTTAATTATTTATTTAAAAAATAGGATTTTAAGTTGAATTAAATTGATTTTATTATTATAAAAAATCTAAAAAGTAGAATAAAGTAGTCTTAAATTGATATTATTATTTCAAAAATATTATATAAATTTTTAGAATTTATTTAAAATTTATTTAGAACTTTTTAGGAAATTTTAAAACAATTTTGAAGACTTGAACACCATATTCATTAAATTGAGACAATTTGAAGTCTCATTTTAATCATCATTTTAAGTATAGAAAATTTTAATATTTATTATATTATAACTATCTATTAAATTGAGACTAAAATATATAATAATAATATTAAATTAAAGAAATTTACTATTTATAGAAAGATCAATAGAGAAAAACTATCCTACTTTGTTTATGAGATACACTTCATGTCTTAGATTGTTAATTGGCTCTATTGATTGAAATAATTCATTCTTCTTGATTTTAGATTGCTCATCAATAATACCAAGCTACTACATATATCAACATTTGCTCATATGAATCCAGTAGGATTCAATATCAAATCATCTATGATAATATGCAAACTTTCAACCAATTAAGAATAGATTTAATAGCATAGAGCATCCACTATAAATCTTATATAAATTAAATTTTAAAATTATAATCAACAAAAAATTTATATATATAGCTATTGTATATAATTGCAGAAGGAACTAGGAAAATATAACATGTTTATTTAATAAATTTGCAAGATTAAGTAAAATTACATGTAACATATATATAAAATAGAATATATCACAAATATTCTATATTTATAAAAAATTAAAATAACATTAATCAATATATTAATATAAGGATTAAATGTTCATACAAAACATCAACTATTACGTAAATAAGAACAAGTTCCAATTATGAATTGAGAAGCAGATACTCTCTTCCTAATATTGTAAGGAAAAAAAATATCTAGAATATCATCTACTAAACTAATAAAAAACCTCCACAACAATGTAATATATTTTGTGCATTCTTTTGTCATAAAATAACATGAAAATGGAGCAATGATATATAATAACAAATAATACTCTTAGAAGAGAAAAATGGTTCAAAAAATAAGTCTTAATTTGACCAACAAAAGTAGCTTATTTTGACAATAAGTAAAATTGCATAGAAATAATTACACACAATTTAATGTCTATGGAGTAATAATAATAGAATAGACATTAATTTCAAGGGGCTATGAAAAGGAGTCATACCAATTTCACCTCAAAGATTAATCATTGCCTCATTCTGACACAAAGGCTTCTATCAATGCTTTGATGATGCTAATTTGCACTTTAGGAATCCTAATTTTGAGATTTGATGTCTTTGACAAAATGTGTGGCTTCCATGCAGTGATGATATAATCTGTATTAGACCAATTTGATTGATAAGCTATATCCTTGCACTAAAGATTATCTTCCTTTGTATTCCAACCAATATAGGTTTTCATGTTAATGTGCACTCCCAATGCAGGTATCTAATATTGCAGCTGAATAGAATTAGCATGGACTAGATCTGGATTTAGATTGATAAGCACTCTAGCAAGTCAAAATGGCCATTGGTCATCTATAAGATGAACTGCTACAAAGTAACCAATATATACATCATGGCTAACATGGAACAAGGGTGGAGGTTGATCTTTCCTTTGTCTAATAAATGATATATTTCCTACACATTTTTCATATAATGTGCTATCATCAATGAACTAGTCCTCTAAGTCTTGAGCAAAGATTGAGGATGGCCAGAATGCCTTCTCTAATATCTCTTATTAGAGAATAGGAAATAGACAAAGCGTCTTTCACATCCCTCCAGTAATACATCAATGGTTCATTCTTCTTTTTGAACTCTCCAGATATATCCTTGTTGGCCACAGTGCTCCACAAATTTATAAATCCATCAATTTTCTTATATACTTCATCAAAATGTTGCATTTTTTGAGGTGCCAAAGGAAGAGGATCACTACTTGGCATCTTTGATTTTCCATCCGTAGCCTCCTTCTACAACCAAATTCCTCCATCTTCTTTTGACAACCACTCGCTCTCAGTACAAAGAAGTTTTATATTATATCAAAGGCCAGTCGTATGAATACTTATAAAACTTGAATTATTAGATATTTGTATGACCTACAAGTGCATCATCTCCTATGTATTAATATCCCTCCACAAAGCCTTTAAAATTAGGCATTTCTTCAATAAAATGAAGAATGACAAGTTGAAATTCAAAGTCCATAAAGGATTTTATTAGAAGCGGGAGTATTGGATAGTCATTGATCTTTAATTTTTAGCTCTATCAGCCAAAGAGTACATTGATGTCTTTGTAAGTATGCCCAATAAGGAAGAAGTTAATATGTATCTCCTGAAAAACATGTTTGCAAACAAGAAGGGAGTAGAAGGCAAGTACATATGAATTTTTATTGTCCCCACTATAATTGTCCAACTGCAAATTCAAAATTGGAAGAAGCTATTTAGCTAGAACCACGTCATATAGAGGAAGAGGAAAAGAAGACTTACACATGTCCGAACCATTAAGCAATGCTTCAAACAGAGAAGTAGATTTACCATTGATAAACAATTCACAAGATAAATATTTTAGAGTGGACTTGAGGTCTCATAACAACTTTATAAGGGAACCTACAATATAGTTTGAATCACTAGGAAATATATCCAAATTATAATGTGCATATCGGATGTTCCCATGGCCATAGGCTATCATACCCATGACAGCAATATGTAACTTTATAAACAAATCTATTGCCTTATTTTTATACAAGAAATGTGGAGAAGCATTCTTTGAATGATCCATCTTATCGTGGATAATACAGATTGACTTGTCAAAAAACTTCTCAAAAGAGACTCGATTTGTATAGTACAGTTTCTTGTATGCTCTTTGCACAGAGGTGTGGCCATCTAATTTTTTTTGCCATAGATCCGAAGCACGTAAATCACAAGTGTACGTGCCCTTTAGCTACTTTAGCATGTCACATTATCTACAGAATGAAAAGTTGTTTCTATGCTTCTTTACAGAGTATTTTGTAAAGGACTCATTTTGGATTCTACTGAGTCCACTAGCTGAAATATTAGGCAAATTGAATTATGCTTTGACCTCATTGATCTCTGGCAATGCTTTATTTTAGCGCCATGATGAAAAGCGGCACCTAGAGACAATCTTTTCCCAAGAGTCCAATGTTCTTATTTTGTGGGGCATATGGTCCACATTATTTTCCAACAAGAGTCATAGTGTAGAAGTTGCCTAAAGGGTATGCGTGCGTGGCTTCTTCGACCCTATGTTACTATATTGGTCAACACGCATATCTAATTTCACATAGTTTTTGTATCAATAATATGTCGTTTTATTCACACCCATGATGGTGTACCAAGCAAAAAGACACACCTCAATTCCTTCTAAGATAATCATCTTACAACCATTTGCATCATAGTGAATCTATTTATATATATCTAACAGACCATATTTGTTAAAATATACATCACCTTCTAAATACATTTGAGACCATAAAGCATAAATCTTTGCTCTATAAAATGGTTATGGGCAGTTCTTTTCACAGCAAACTTTGTTAGCCACTCCATTAATAGCCTCTATGGAGAAGAGATGGTCCTTATTGGAGGGCTGCTCTAGCTTTCTTTTTTGCCTAGTATTCTCATATGTACGCTTTCCAAATTGTCCATACCTTTGAGAAGCAATGACAGCCAAATTGTAGATATTCCTTTGCTCGTGGTCGAATAAGCTAACTCTATTGAGATACACTCGAGAGATATGCTAGGAACACAATGAGAACATCCATTCTGATGGGACTTCCTCCTCGGAAAGTAATTTTGCAATTTAAATTGCCACATGGTTATTACCAAGAGGTCTTCCATCTTTGGCGACTACCAAATCCGCATCTATATTATGGCAAATTCTTTTTGCCACATCTTCAAGTGCTTCATTTGTGAGTGTCACGCACTTTGTTGTCCAAGATTTTTATAGCAAACCTTCACAGGCTATAACTTCCACATATAAAGATGGTACATCGAATCCATACTCGTTCCTTTTAGGAATCACTATTTTGAAGCACAACAGATTGAAGTAAGCATCAAAATGTAGAGAACTTAGATTTGAGTATCATTTAGAATTGAATATCATCTAATGAACATCCTCAACTTGAGGATACAATTCTAAATGATAGAATTGAATATCATCTAATGAACATCCTCAACTTGATGATACAATCCACACCCGATATAATGTTCAAGTACAAAGTAAAAATTTCCTTATATATAGGATTTATTTAGATTTTATCCTTTTGTAAACAAATATCTTTGGTTCAAAGAAAATGATATTAAGTATACATTTGACATTTCAAAAGGTGACGACTATAATTCTCTACATAAAGATTATGCTTAAAATTCAGCTCATTAATAACCAACTATTGAATTTTTTCTCACTAAGACAATATTGCAAAAAATTGAGGTCTCTTGACACTGAACAAGAAGTTTTATCCTTGAATCAAAGTTATTGTATTACATCTGCTAATTACAACCATTAATCAATAAATTTATCTTTGACAGAAAGATAACCAATCGCATTCCACAAAATCATGTTCCAAAATTTTTGGAGTTCCTCTAAAGAGTAACATCTTCTACATGCGCATTAAATTATGACCTTCGGAAGGACTAGAATTGCCAAAACACAAGGAAATCATAGAAACAAACCATGAGCATTGCCATATAGAAGTATGCCTATAATGAAAATGGCAGCAAAATAGAATGCTTCAGACAGAATAATAAGCAGATACATGAAAATTTTTGGACAGTTTAAGAGACCTTGTTGTCAATTCCAGCCCCGCAACGAAACTTTAATTTTAGTAATGATGGTAGAAAAACACAAACTGTATAATTTTAATAAACAATACGCACCTCACGACCCGTTTGGGATAAGATTGACGACGCCAAAGAACGTAGAATTGAAGCTAGAGATAATGAAAACAGTACATGCAACAATAACAGCTCTTTGAGGAGATTTGAATTATACAAAGCTAGTGCTAAGGACGTACGGCAACATCACAGGATGAAAAAAAAAAGACTTCCATACATGGAAAGAAGTTCTTTTGCTTCATTGTCGATAAGAGAGAAGAGCAAGAATCCACAATTCTTGAAAGTAGCGGGACTTTTTAAAACGGCTAGATTTCTTCTACTAAACAAAGACACGATGACTTCAAAGTCAATAAGAATTCTAATTCTTTGCAGTCACCGATGACATTGAAATCTATGAAAATGTCAAAATGCTAATGTTGTCAAAAAGTTCAATATTGAAATAAAAAAATAAAGATTATAACTTATGTAACCAAATAATATTTATTTAGATAACAAAAAATAAAAAATTATCAAGGTACAATAAAATATAATAAATAATTAATAATTAAATTTACATGAATTTTTATAATAATTTATTTTTAGAAATAAAAATGTTCAAATTTTTTACATCCGTATGGAATTCAATACAAAATTTATGACAGTCATACAAATTCATTCAAAGCATAAATATTATGATCACATGTTTGGAATTCAAGAAACAACTCTCTATCATACAATAATTTATATATAAAGGCTCTATATTTGTTTACAAATAGTTTAATTTCAAGATTAAAAGAATATAAAAGTAAATTACAAATTATACAATATTCATATTAAAGAAGTTTAATTTATAATGTTAATATGAAAAGATTTATTTAAATTTATGATTATTAATTTAAAATTATTTTTTTGTTGTTGGAAAGTATTGTAATATATAGAAATAATTGTAGATTTGTTGAGAACATCCCTCATTGTTTCTAAAATTTATAAATCTTAAGCATCACATAATTGAAGATTAATATATTGATCTAGTATTATTATATTAAAATTAAGAAAAAATTAAATATTATAATTAGATGTCTAAATTGCTTTACTTGTCTCTTATTAATTTATTTCAAACATCAACCAAATCATCAAATCAAATTTATCTATATATATGTATATATATTCATATATCCATGTATAGATATACATACATATAATTTTTATATATATTGCATACATAAATATTAGAATGTATACATGTATATATTAAAATTATGTATTAATATACTATTAAAAGATACTGCAATGATTTATATACACATAATATCATGGATTCTTTCAATTTTTATACATGTGTGAATACTAAATAATAATAATAATATGGCTACATAAGCATTACAATATCTTCTCAATAATAGGTTAATTCCCAATGATAATATGTATTCACAAATATATTATACTTTAAATCTATATATTATCATATTTATACATAATATCTATATAAATAAATATTATATATTATATATTAATACATTATATAAAAATATATAAGTATAAATATATTCATACTATATAACATTGAAGTGTCTTTTAAATTCTCTTATTACACAAATATTCAAGATTTAAATACTATACATGCAATCAATGTGTAATTTTTAATTTCAAGTAAATATTTATTTTATATATATATATATATATATATATATATATATATATATATATATATATATAATATCTACATAAAATTAGAGAATACATAAAAATAAAAAATTAATTCCAATATATTATCATCTATATAAATATGAATATATCTTGATATATATTATATATATATATATATATATATATATATGTGTATATATTTATGTGAATAGAAATAATAAATATCTTTTAATAATAGATAATTTTAGATATTATTAAATATAAAAAGTGATTGATAATTGTATTTATATTTTTATATGTAGATATGCATATATTTTCATATTATTCGTGAATATATAATTAAATATGTTTTTACTATATATACTTCATATATATATATATATATATATATATATATATGAAATATGATATATATGTAAGCTTATGTAATATATTATTATATATTAATTGTATCGATATATTAATGTAAATATGCATTAATGTATAGTATATGCTATACTATATATTAATATTAATATAATAGTATATATGTGTATATTAATATATATTATAATATATTTATATTATATATAGTATATATATTATAATATAGTATATATATTATAATATAGTATATATATTAATTAATATATATACTATATTATATATATATAATATATATTAATATATATATTAATATATTATTATTAATGTATAAATATGCTATATATTGGACAGTATATTACTAAAATTTATATAATTAATATTATATAGTATATTATATATTATATATAATATATAATATATGATATATTATATATAATATTCTATATATTATACATTGTATATTACATACAATATACTATATGTTACATATAATATATTATATATTGATAATAATATACAATATGCTACCTATGGTAAACTGTCTTACAATTAAGGCAGGTTTCAAGCCGCTTGTATTGTGGCCGATGTAGTCTTCTATCGGCCTTTCCTTACAATGAAAAGTGAATTGTCTTGCAAGTAAGGCAAGTCTCAGGCTGCTTGTATTTTGGCCAAAGTAGTCTTCAGTTGGCCATTCTTTACAGTGAACCGTCTTGCAAGTAGGACAAGTTTTGGTGTTGTATTACATGTTGTCTTGTTCGGAAATGCACCGGGCACCTCGCTGTAGAAGGTAAAGTTGTGTTTGCAAATAATCAAAAAATCCTAATATGTTTCATCCATATATGAAGAATATAATTTAAATTTCAATTCAAAAGTGTTTAAAAATATTTCTCTTAGTAACATTAACCATACATATTTTCCAATTGCCTCGTTTCTTTTATAATTAAGCAATTTTTATTTTTCTTTGCAAGCCCTAATCCTAATCAATGAACTTTGAGAGGCTATAATTTTTAATTCAATTGTCTGTTTTATGTGAAATTTTGCATACAAATGTTGGTATAAGCCTTTTACATGCTCAAAAAAATTCAGGCCAATCCAACATACAGATTGCGAAAAAATGTCCAAAAACCGCACTAATGATACTCGGCCGCCAACTCGAAAATTGATGCAGAAACTCCAGTGGTAATTTCTCCTTCTTCAACCGTTAACTTCAGCTCAAGCTTGGTATGTAGCTTAATCTCTAAGTCTTCTATTACCATGCCAAAATTTACATTGATAAAATTGGTAGATCTTTAGTTATCATAGAAACCCTATCCAATCCTAAACTACCAACTTCCGACAATCCTTTTTATCAATGCCCAAATATCTCCTAATTGCATTATTAGATTAATACAAATTTTTGTGCATACTTAGCACATCCAACAATCCAAATAATATCAAATTTTGAACCATAGATGCTACATAGATTGCACAAATCAGTTAAGAATACAAGCCATCATTGTCTTATATAAAATCCAAAATACCAATACAAATATTAACTTTGAACAATGATTGCAAAGTCATCCAAATCCTATGGCAACTAATTTAATGTCTTTGAAAAAAGCTTCAAGCTAGCTATCTAATCCAAAAATCCGATTAGCAAAATCTTCCGTACTTTGCCCTAGGCGGCCGTTTTAGTGGCCAAAGGTCTGATTTCAACCTTGTCCTATAAACGGTCAACCCTTTGGTATCAATCTTATCTATCTTAGGGATTTTATAGCCTAATCCTATCCTAAACTTAACCCTTGTATCAATCATACTAGTAATTTATCTTTTTTATTATATTTTTACTATTTTATGGCCTTTCTAAGGCAATAAAAGAATTACTACAGCCTAGAAGGTAAAATTATTAACTAATTTTTATCTACTAGCTATTAAATAAAAAAAATAAACTAAGAGGCTTTCATAAAAACCTTGTTAAAATATATTGAATTCTTGTTGAATTAAGATAATAGAGTATTAATTGAAAAATCATTTTTAGTCATAATTTCATCATATAATCGTGCCACAACACAACATCGGGCTGCTTGTATTGTAGCCAAAGCAATTTTTTGTCGATTATTTTTTACAGTGAACCATCTCGCAAGTAGGACAAGTCTCGGGCCACTTATATTTTGGCCGTTGCAGTCTTGTGTTGGCTATTTCTTATTTTCTGTCCATGTTGCACTCCTTCACTCCATCTCCCTCATTCAACCTCCTTCGCTCCGCAACCCTCATGCTCTGACTCCTCCCTCTACTTCCATCATTCCACAATTCTCTCTCGCTTACAAATAGTGCTCTCTGGAGCATTGAGGATTCTACTCCTATGTTTTATTTGATTGAATTCAACAAGTTACCTTAGTGGGTTTGAGGTCTCATGCATAAGAAGTCACCTTCCTTACTTGCATAGGTCAACTTTGTGAGTGGACAATTGAGAAGGAAGAATTCATGTCTATTTCATCCGACAAGAAATAATAGTGCCATGTACTTTAAAATTTTGACTGAGTCAGACTTCAATAAAGACGTGATCATCGAGTGGTTCACCACGGCGGCCGCATGCTCTCTAATCTGGTAAACTTTATAATTTTGAGGTACTTCAAAAGACTCCAAGAGTCTGGTGCTTTTCAATAAGCACTATCTACGTGCTTTTTTCTTGCTTCAATCTTATAATTGCTATCTGCGAGGATTTCTATTCCTTCAGTCTTCCGCTTGCTAATATTTTTATGGATTTTTTTTGGTTCAGTCTCATGATATGTGATTGTTGTCTGCGAGGATTTTTTTTGTTTCAGTCTTGTGATTTGCAACTAATTGAAGCTATTTTTTAATACATACAATCAAAAAATAACTGTAGGTCAGTATCATCCTAGCAATATAATATGATTAATTGACATTCATTTGAAGAAAAATTTTGAAAAGAATTTACTATAGTTATATAGATTCTTCAAAATTAAACGTGGTTTAGAAAAAGAATAATCTCAGGGACAAGTTTCGTAGATAATTAATCTACATGGATGTCATAACAAATGTAGTCAATTATATTTATCCTCAATTTAAGGATATCTGAGATGGCATTCCACCAACTAAATTGAACGTGGTTTAAAAAATGATTAATCTCAAGGATGAGTTTTAAAGATAATTAATCTACATCAATATCATAATAGATGTAATTAGTTATATTTATCCTCAAATTGAGGATATCTGAGATGGTATTCTACCAATTGTCTGTAATTAATCTAAAATCTATTTTTCCATCCAGCATGTTATCTGTATATAAAACAAAAGTAATAGAAGATTTTTCCTTGACTCGAGGATAATATTTGATCTAATGTCAACTAAGCTACTATTGAATCGAGTATCCTATAGTATTTTTGGAACATATCCTCGAATCGAGGATAAATCAATTAGATGTCATTACCCTGTAAGGCTACACCTTGAACCATTAACAATCATAACTTGGAATGTTCTTCATTATAGTCAGCTCTTCTTCAGATTGTCCACAATTTTCATTACCCGCTAATCTATAATTTAATATATTCTACTTAAATCAAAACAACTTCATAATTATATATAAATTTTTCTTCAGACAAAGATTATTTCAAATGGGAACTGTATTTAGAATCTTTAGATAAAACGCAAAAATCAAGTAATGAGTTGATTGTAGTAATTATCCTCAAGACAAAGATAATATTGATTGCAAATATTGTAAACCATTTCTAATTCTGTAACATATAATTGTGCGGTGAATCTTTAGGATGTATTCAATAGAATTCAATGATGGCTATGACTACTCTAATATCGAGTCTTTTCTTCAAAAGTTTCAAAATCCATTTGAAAATAAGCCTTTGATCGACAAAATGAAAAAAAATTATGAATCTCTTTGGAAATTTAGGAATTGTGTTCAAAGTTGGACAATGGACATTTTGAAGTTCCAAAAATATGTTTACCTTTTATATTCAAAAATCGGATCTCCGTGTTTTCTTCCTATCAATATTAATGAGAAAATTACATTGATTGAGCCATTCTATAACGACTATGTAATCATTCATCTCCAATCTATAGATAAAAATAACAAGGAGATGAGCCATATTCACTCATTTATTGTGAGAGTAGGAAAGGAAGGAGCTCAATTTGACTTAAATGGATTACTTGAGACTCTTACTAGAACATCAATGGAGGAACTAAAATCTCAGATTTAGCAAAAATATTCTCAATGGAATAACTCGTCAGGGCCCTCTATTTACCAAAAGCTCAATCAAATATTTCAAACCCTCACTCGATATGCTTTTCATGCAATTTTTATACGTGTATCGCTGCCAAGAAGATTGGCGACACATCTCGATGAAGATATAATGATATTATCAACCTCAATTGCACAGGGTACTCCAAGGGGGACTACAAAGAGGGCTCACAAACATGCAACTCCACAGGTGAGGTCATAAGATGCCTCTCTATCTAAAGGACTAAGTCAGAAGTGCTATAAGTTGATTTCCAAAGTAAGAACGCTAAGAGAGGGAAGATCTAGATCTGTTGTGATGCATGTTCAAGGCTCCAATGGAAAAGATTTGGAACCCGTTTTAGACTTCCAGAAGTTTACTGAGGATCAAAGGAATTTTTGGACCTCATGTAAGTCTTGTTATATATTTGGACAACAAATATTTAGTGTCGACATTCAAAAATGTATCCTTGCAAATGATGAATATATCATCAAAAAGTTGGAGAGGGACATCATAAAAAGCGTCAAGAAGGAATTGATTCAACTTGGTGATGTGAACCAGCGGCAGAAAGTATGCTTGATTTTTATAAATCATGACAGAATGTTGCTCCCTGAGTAGCCCAAGTCGAGGAACAAAATTAAAAATGGCAAGTTCATGATAATCAACAAGCAACATAGTATTATGGAATCGAAGGAGCTTCAGATCGAGGATTGTGGCAAGACTCACCAACTAGAGTTGGCAAAATAGGACACATACATAGTGTAGAGCTTAGACCCAGTGAAACTCCACAATATCTCCAAATTCTATAATACCACGAATCATCTCAATCATACTCAACCGACATAGGAAAATCAAATTATTAGTGGTCGGAACATTTGGTTAGCACATTGGAGACTGAGCAGTTCTTCAATAGAGGGCATCCACTGCAGAAATAGAGGTGTCCACTCTCCAATAAAATATAAGGTGAACTTTTATAAGCCTTTCTACATTGTTGACGATGCCAATAATCCCTTAACCATTTTCTGACTGCTTGTGCTTTACCATCAATATGAATCATCTTTGAGTTGAGATTATATCATTCTTGCATGCTAGTATTTTTTTCAGATCTCTATTAGCCTATGATTCTATTAGTTCATTGTGACTCTCAACTTGTACATTTCTAGAGTTTACCTTCAAATGTATGTATTAAAGACAAAATTGACTCTTTGTCTTCATTCTATATTGATTCAATAGAATAGAGTTGTGCTTCTATACAGTTGGTTTATCTTTGAGTCGAGGATAAATGGCAGACTATTTGATTGTGATAATCGTATTGACTATGTTTTGTACTATATATTCTTTCAGATATTCACGACTCTGATAGTGGAAAGATTTTAAAATATTAACCCTGAGAAGGAAGGAATAACTATGAAAGGGCTTAAAGATGTAAAGAATGAGATCAAAATCATGACCATTGTTGACGATCATTTTGAACTTTGGATGGAGTTCTTTATGAAGCACTCCAGTGGAAATTTGGTCAATCTGGACACTCTTGTTCCATTCAACAAGGCAAAGAGGCTTAAGCTTACAAAAGCTTTTTCTCTTACTCGTGAATTTTTTAAGCATCTTGGTCACTTCATAGATAAAGATTTAAAGACATACGTGATGCACCTTCTCGATTGAACACCAAATTGGATATATCCCGATCCAAAGGTTTCGATATATAAGCCGAGTAATGTATATGCAACTCATCATACCGATGTCGATTGGATGGAAAAGAGGAAGAAGAAGAAGATAATATATGAGGAGTTCCTAGAAGTGAATCCTAATCTGAAGATTTTGAATACAAATGGAAATAAAAACTTAGAAGTTTGAAAAAAGTGGAAAGTTGAGGACAAGTTTTCTACTGCTACATACAACGTACTCTTCACAAAAAATTTCAAAGATTATTCCATGAAGCGGCTGACAAATGAAGGGAAGTTGAAGCGTGCTTATAAGATGCAAGAAAAATTCCTCGAAGTTCTTTTGTTCTTTAGAAGGTTTATGTTTTTCAAAAGGAATCAATAGGCAGGTAGAGGTGTTGTTCATATTTGTTGGCAAGACAATGTATTATTTGTCTTTAAGAAGACTATCTGGCCTTATAATGACGCAAACGCTCTTAGATTTGGACTAATAGATCTGCGGGAGGTTCCACGTCATGATGTCAAAAACGAGGGTTTTTTTGAATCACCTCTCTATCCATTTCTTCACAGCATCAATGCATTGAAGGAACCATTATTGAAGAAGCCTAGCATTTGGCTTTAGATTGCAAAAGATGGCTCTCAAGCGTTGGATGCCGAACAGTTTACCATTGAGAACCTGAGTGAATATGACATTATTTGCTCATTGTATCAACCGAGCAAAGGAGAGAGGCTCTACAATTATAATATTTGGACTATTGCTCCTGTAATTCACCTTCTCTTCTTGTTTAAATGAGGAGATCAAGCAGCTGAAGGGCTCCAGACAACATCCAAACATGAGTATGCCACGCTTAATATTCTGTCGAGGGGTAGAGAGGGTTTGCCTCAAAAAAGCGTTGGGCTTTTGGCTATCACTAATTTCTCAATCAAGCTTCAAAATGAAGAAAGCTCTAAGTTTATATATATATTTTTCTTTTTGGAGCAATTACACCAAATACATAAGCCTCAAATAACCAACAACATCCAAAATATGGTAAAATCCTCTAAAACCTTATATATCCTTATGTAGAAATTTTTCCAAACTTCAAAATCTTATATCTCCTGATCCAACTATCCGAATATAATAAAATTTTACATGAGATACTCATGTATTCTTATCAACCTTTACAACAAATTTCAACTACAAATTCATTGTGGATCTTGAAATATCTTAAAAACTCTAACAATCGCTTCAAACCCTTGTCTTTGTACACCTGCATACAAATTTCTTCATATCTCACAAAATATAAGCTTAAATACCACGAAATTTGTGTAAATAATTTTTTAACACAAAATGTCACATTTTCCAAGAAGTTTTAGCCAAAAATTTGTCTAGAAACTCAAGTTATGATTCCAATCATTACTATGAATAAAACCGCTCACTTACTGCCTTTGATTTAGAAGTACCACCTTCAACTTCCTATAGCTCTTTTATATAAACTTCAATTATAATAATTCTTTCATAAAAAATATAGGTCTTAAAATTTCTATTCTAGTTGTGTCTTTTGATCTCCAAAAGCTACTATACAACTCCTCCTATACTCAAAAGAATAACAATATATCTCAAATTGACACCTTAACTTCAAATGGCTATAACTTCTTTATTCTAATTCCAAATCCTCTAATTTTTGTATACAAATTATAGCCAAAATCCTAAACTTTACAACCTTAGCTTTTGATTTCCTAATTCCCTCCTTAAAATTACCAAAACCCTTGTTAAGGTTGCAAGCAGCCTCTTCAAAGTCCATTAGACATGGTATTCGACCAATAAGGATGAAGTTTTCCATTCCTTGCCTTCATCCGATCATGCCTTGATTTCATTTCTGCCAATTAGCCTCCTACTAGCTTAAATTTTCATCCTTAGGCTCCCACCTTCTCTCAAGACTTCATACTAAATATTTAGATCTTATAATTTTTAAATGCCATAATCAAAATAAGTAAAAATAAAATAAAATAAAGTTTCTTCTATCAACTATTTTTAATTTAATTTACTAACCATTCTAATATACATCTAGATTCATAAACATATAATATATTTTAATTAATTTTTACATGGTGTAAATAATTACAGTACGACATTGTATTATTGGAATGGTGCAAAATTTTAGGAAGCAAAGTGGCGGCTATACAATAGTGAGTTGAGAATGGAGTTCTATTTTGACATTTTCAAGTAATTCACTCATCCAAGAGATGACATCTGCGGGATATACATAAGACCAAAGTTCATGATTGCGGCAAAGATAATTATAATAGTTTCAATTTCTCATATGATCTGGAATAATCATGTACCCGCAATTGATATGGTTCTTAATTCAATAATCAATTTTTTTGAGTCTCTTTCAGTATACCTATTATTGCTCATCCTAGTTGGAGTTTGTCCTACAGTTATTCTCAAATTGAGGATAATTGTAGGTAGAACCATTATCCACTTAATCATTTTTTAAAATTCTCAACTATGATTTAATAAATATGCTTCATCTCTAATGAATCAAATTATAAAGACTTATTTTGCTTTGTTGTTAGATCATGATGATTCTTTCTCATCTATTTCCACAATTCCATGTATTCATATTTGTAATTCTTTTGATTTAGATTATGATATTATTTTCAAGTTGAGGATAACTCAAGTTTTTTTGTATATTGTCATCAAATTTTGCGATATATGTTGAAGAGTGTTTTAATCTGTGGATTCTTTCCGTTGGCAAATTTTGTGATTCAATTCATTTGAAAAAATTTCTACAGCTTCTTAATTGTTATTTTGTATCTTTTTCTAAGAAATATTTTTTCTTATGATTTGATGACATTAGATATTTTTTTGCTAACTTCTCTTTGTGGTTTGTCTCAAATATATGGATTGTCCTTTTATGGGATTGTCAATTGGTCGTATTCTAGAAGATACAAGGTGATGCTTCACATGGCAAAGCACTTAGATATGAATGACTTTATCTATATCAACTCGCCTTATAAAGCCGTTTCTATTAGGCAAGAAGCTCTTATTCTACCTTCTATCTTGATTCAAGACTTTGAGCTTATACACTCTGAAGATGAAGGAGAGAGTCCAATGTACAAGAGTCTAATGTACAAGAGTCCAATAGATGAATCTACAGTAACTATTCATCTTCTGTCTCCAGAGTGCCATCCTAATGGAAGCGTTGACGCAGATGAAAAAATATTGGACTAATATGGTAGTATGTTGGGTGATGTCGCACGTTTGGCTATCACAAATGCGACTTCAATGGACAAACCTGTGGAATCAATAATAGTCATTGGGAGAAGTACTGAGCGAGGCCTTAATAATGCCATTGATTTGGCAAAAGAGAGAGGCGACTTGGTAACCTCCTCTAGAAATGAAACTAGGGACTCTAGTGGTAACATTATGGAGGTGGCAGTTGTCAATACTATTGTAGACGCAGAGATTGGATCTGGTTTAGACATAGTCAAAGCAAATGCAATTGATCATACTTTTAGTGATGTTGATGTCGTCCTTCTATCAACTAGCACTCATGCATTTATCGACCTCAATGATTGTACTTTTGTTTAAGATAGGAAGTTGATTGATGACACGTCTGATAGTGATAATAATACTGTAGTGAACTTCCATTTGTTTGCTTCATTGAATGCATCCATTGAGCCATATGTAACGATTACCACCACAATATTGCTTGTTGGTACATGTATCAGACCTACAATCGACTATGCAACTTCAGCCTCACGTCAAGCAGTGTTGTACATTCCAAATAGAGCTCCAATTACAAATAGAGTTGTTCCAACGCCTATGGATATTGTACCAAAAGTTGAGGTTGGATATTGGAAGGTAAAAGAGGACAAGAGGAAGAAGAAGGCTGAGGACATGGAGACTCAAGTCTTAGAGCTGAAGAGAGCAAGAGAGACAATTGCCCTTGCTGAGGTGAAGGCGGAGAAAGCCATTGCTCATACATTTACGCAGGCTACTTAGCTAAGGGTTGAGCTTGTAAAAGTGAAAGAGTTGAGAATATTGCCTCTTTTTCCTCAACCAACCTCAACTTTGGGTGATGCGTGAACTTCAAGAATCCAAATAGCAGACTCTCCAAAGTAGGTAATTGAGTTGGCTTCATCAACTCAAAATAGCCTCTGCCTCTCGAACTTCAAGACCTACCATGTTTTGGTTAGTGACTGTGCAAATACTAGTGACCAGGTTGCCTCACAAAATTTACTATTCTCTAAATATTATCATCCTCAACTCAAAGATAATTCTTGCAGTGGTATTGTCCCTTTGGTTGAGGCTTCTATTCCTTCTCCTCTTGTGGATAGGCACGCTCTTCATGTTTTGGTTGGATGGAAGTCAGTTTTTCCTATTGGCATTGGATGCTCTTCTCTATTTTTTGTCGATGACCTTTTGAAATCCTATGTGAGCTTTTTCGGTAAGGAAGAAGAGTGGCTTGATTATGGGGCTGGTAAAGAAGATGAAGAGTATCAAGCTATCTCTTATGTGGAGAAGGAAGTAGTACCAGTTGTAGACCACGATGTTGGTTTGTAGAATGTGGATACTCATGATGGAGATGAATCTGCTAAGGTGTTTATATTTAATCCTTATCAATTTTAATTGTGCGTAATTTTATTTGTTTCTAGATTCTGCCATATTGTCTTCATTTGTTGAATCTTATGGAGATGTTGTGATTGAGAGGAGCACAAGCAGAGTCTTTGTTCATTTTGATAGGGATGATTTGCTTTAATATGTAAATTTATATTTTAGATTAGTGTAGCTCCCAATTTAGATTCAGATTTCAAATTTTACTCATAGAAGTTGTACAATTGATAGAGTTTTTTAAGTATATATATAATTTATATTATAAATATAAAATTTACATTCATACATTGCATCTAATTTTTTTACATTTTAGATGATTTTCCGGCAAAAAATGCTTGAAATTTTAAATTTGCACATTGTCTTGAAACTATCAATTAGCAGAGATATTTTGTACTCGATTTTTGGGATGCAATGCTTTTCATAAGTCCAAGTCTCTTCACATATTTTTGGCTCTGCATTCAAACAGATAACTTCATTTGTTTTGTTTTTTTGGATGCTCAGATAGATTTAGAGTGTTGCGGAGAGACTGTGCAGCGGAATTTTTTGCCTGTGAGGTCTAGGCGACAATAGAAGTGGCTAAATATTGTTTTGGATCTAAATGATATTCTCTGTCAATATGTGGAACAGTTTGTAGCTAGAAGACAGTGTCACATGTATGAAATCCGCATGCACAAGTTTTCTTCGACGGTCCCTACTTTGATCGGGTCAAAGGGTGTATATATGCGTCCCTTTGTGCATGAATTTTTGGCCATGCTATGTAACATGACTGCCCATGTTGTCATTTGGAGCTCGATAAAGAGGTCAATTATAGAGGCAATTACAAATTTTTTATTTATAGACTTAAAATCCTCCTTTGAAATTCTTAGACAAAATAGCTGCTCTAAAATTGAATTGTCCCAAAGAAAATTCTTTACAGGTTTGAGTAGCTCAAAAGAGATTTTTTTAAAAGTTCTTGATAAGAGGCTTTTTTTGGATCGTAGTAGCTTTCAGCCATTTTTGAAAGAAAATATTCTTCTAATTGATGATTCTCCAGAGCAGAGTGTTTGTAACAAGACTGAGAATACTATATTTCTATAATCTTGGAATCATCATGTCCAAGATGATGACTTTCTGGTCGCAAGCCTTGCTCCTTGGCTTCATAAACTTCACTTGGCTTGTGAATGGGATAACTTGCGTGAATTTGTGGATCGGAATTGTATAAATGTAGTCCGCTCACTATTGACGATCTGCTTTTGAAACAAATCATTGGTGGAATGACCACCTCTGCCAACAACCTTGAAATATCTTATGAACTTTTCGAGATCGGTGGAGTTGTTTGTCTACCACGCACTTAGTGGACAACATTTTTTGTTTAGAACCACCAATTTAAAAATTTATTAATTATACATAAATTTCTTGTAAAATATATAATATTTATAATTCATTACTTTATGTGAACTTTACTTTGTAATTCATTATCTAAAGCTACTTTTATTCCTTTAATCTTGTCATCAACGAGAACATGTGGCAACAATCTATAGTCGTTGGTTTTGTTGTTCATATTTGTAATCTTTTATGCTTTTCATTGTTCTTTAGGTTGAAAGATGTATTCAAAATTTGTTATCAGGGAAGCCAAATTTGACAATGAGCATGGTATCACCTTCGAATCCTTTAATAGCTAGAATTTTTGATGCTACTGAGGCGATATGTGTTCCATCTGCATATTCAAGGCCTTATATTATGTTTTCAGCCACTCATGCTATATTTATTGCTATTGATTTTGCTAGAAGGGATGTGGATGATGACGTTGTCAACAATTCACTGAGTCGAGTAATAGTAAGGACCTCTCTTTGCTCCCCATTGCCATTGAAGCATACAAGGTCAATACCGATCTAGGAGCATTTTGGTTCTCTAATGGTATGCATCAAAACAATACCGGTCCGGGGGTAGTCTGGTTTTCCAACAATATGTATCAAAACGACACCACATAGAAAGTTCTACAAAGCTATTATTAATAATCCTATGGATCCTTGCCTTAATGATCATGTTCCTAGCGTGCGGGCACTTGCACAATTTCTTCTCAAAGAAATGGTAGCCGAGGTTCTATCATCTCCGAAGCATGAAATGAGACATCTATTATAGTTGGATGGACTTCCTCGTATCAAAGATAATCTAAATCTTTTTTCAGAGCATCCTAGGAGTAGCAGTGGATACTCAGATGGCCATGTTTCTCATAGAATAGCTATTTGTAGGGAAGTGCGAGCAACTAAATCACAATCAATTAGATCGGAGTACCTATACATGTGCATTAAAAATCAATTGCAGCCATGCTTGGCTCCATGAGCTTCTAGGTCTCGTTCTTTGCTTGACGTTTCTCTAAGTATATTCTTGGGATAGATGAGAAAAAGTTCATTACTATGGCGTATGACAAATGGATTCTTCAAGAATAGTAGATATGTTAGGCCGATGCCTTCTCGGCATAAAGATATTTTTAAAGAAATAGCAAAGCTGAAAGCGCAAGAAGCAGTGAATGGCAAATCTTAGACCAACTATAATAGTGGTTAGGAAAGTAGAAGGGTGGAGAGAGGAAGTTAAAATTGAAACGTATATAGATGCTTTTTGGTTTCACTAGTATATATTCTATTATAAATTTTAGAGAGTTACATATTATCAAACGGGAGATTTTATTCTAGAATTCTAGAATGAGCAATCGATTTGGATTAATCTAAAGGAGAGAAGTTGACCAACTCTCACTAGTGACAACGGAAAGTTGGATGATCTCCAAGGTAGCAATGACCATTTAACATAATGTAGTAGTTATATTTTATATAGAACTTTTATTTATAGAATGTTGATTAATCTTATATTCATTATATTAAATTAGAAATTTACTTGATATATATTTGTATTCATGTACATTAAATTTGATGATATATATAAATTACAACATCATCCACAAATCTATAATATTTTAAGATAAAATAATTAAAATAATATTTTGGATCTTTCCTCGTCTTTTTAAAATATTTTTTGACAATTTTTTTTTTATATAACATCATCTTCTAAAATTACATCCATTATTATAATTTTAACTTTATTGTGTTAGAGATTCAATAACTATGTCTAAAATAATGTCTGCAAAATAATAGGAATGGAGTCTCAAAATGTGCATTTTGTCTCAATTTAATGAATATTGTATTCTTTGGTAAAAATAAAATTTACCACCTTGGGAGCCATTATGAAGAAATGGAGCAAGATTTGAAGGCCATATACAGTTTGTATGCTAATTGGATATTTTTGAAGACCATGGTGAAGTCAAAAATGTAAAAAAATAAGTTTTATTAGTAGAAAATAAGAAGACCAGCAGCTAGTATAGTCCTTGTAGGAAGGAAGGTACAGAAGTTCCATATGGATTGTAGCACCTTAAATGTAGGTAGGAGGATAAGACTAAGGCCTTGTGGCCTCTTTAGGACATCCTTATATATTACTTATAAGCCTTGGTGAGGTTTGAATTCATGATCTCTTAAACAAATTATCCTTGAGATAAAAAAAATTCACTTAATTTTTTATTATTTACTTGTAATCTTTGAACTATCATTATTTATCCATAATAATTCAGATTTATATTTTTTTTATATCATTAAAAAAATAAAAATAAATTATCCACTCAAAAATATAGTTTTTATTTTTTACTTGGTGAAAACAGAGTAAATAAATTGTGATATAGTTTTGAATTATATACTTATTTGATACCATTTACTTCACTTATTTTGTAATTGTTCTTCTTATTGTTCTTGTTAATTGCTTTCTTCACTTTACACCACCAATTACAAGCAACTCTTAAGTGAGGCCATCTTGTAATTTGGATTGAGAGGTGAATTTTATTCTTATAATATCTTTCTTGAAAGATTATAAAAGAATCTCTTATTCAATAAATTTTTAAATTTTTAAAATTAAAATATTATAATTAAAATTAATCACAATTGATATAAAATAAAATATTTTTGAATTACTATAAAATAAAATAAAATTGATAATTAATTGTCTAATATTTGAATCTTATTCTTTAAAATAATTGTTTTAAAACAAAAAGTATGTATAAGATACAAATATTAGACAAATTTTTATTTTTGAATTGAATTTTATTTTTGATTTAAAAAATAAAAAGACATACTTTTTAAAAAATTTAATTAATTATATCAAAAATAAATAAATTATAAATTATCATATTTTTAGATATTAAATTAGATTTAAGTATATATATATATATATATATATATATATATATATATATATATTTAGATATATATATATATATATATAGATAATTCTAAAAAAATAAAAATTTATAGATTTTTATTTTATAATAATTAATATAGGTAATTTTAAAAAACTAATAATAAAATTGCCTATAAAAATAAATCAAAAATACTATTTTAGATTATAAAAAGTTATATAAAATATTTATATGCTTTAAAAACTTTTATACTATTTTTTTCTTAAAATAAAAATATCTCTATAGACATTTACAACTAAAATAGTTTTTTGATTTTATCTATTGGCATTGCAATCTATTACCATTTGTTCTTATTTATTTTAAATATAATATTTTAATTATAATATTTTAATTTTAAAAATTTATATTATTTTGATATATTAAAATTAAAATATTGAAATGATATATATAAATTAATATTAATTTGATATTTTTATTTCAAATTATTTTTATAGAAATTATCTTTTAAATATAGATTAAATTTATTTATTTATTTATTTATTTATTTGATTCTATATATAATTAATAAAGTAATTAACAAAAAATTTAAAAAATTTATACATAATTAATAAAGTAATTAATAAATAATTATGAAGACATTATTTAATTCATAATGCAGTAAAAATTTCTTAAAATAATTAAATTTTCTCTTTCTTTTTTAAATTACAATTTTGCATACTTTTGGCAAAAAACCTAATTTGTGGGAATTTTCAATTGTTCTATTAGTAGGTAGACCTACTTAAAATTTATTTCTTAAAAATTTCTATAAAAAATGAATTTTAAAAGATTTAATATTGAAAATTTTAAATTTTTACTATAATTTATTATAATAAAAAAAAAAAAACCCCTTATAATTTGGATTGCATAAAAATATTCAAGAATTAGAAATTGAAGAAGTATAAACAATTCTTTAAATAACTTTGAATGGTGATATTGTGTATTTGCTAATATTTATGTACTTTATAATAAAAAGAATAGAGTATTGTTAATGCCACCATAGTTTTTGCTGTTGCGACCACAACCCACCACCTACTCAATACATATTTTTAGTTTTTTTACTCTAATAATTTTTTTGTTAATATTTCTATTTTTTTAAGATTATATATAAAATATATTTATTTTTTATAAGAGAATAAAAAAATAAAAATAAAAATAAAAAATTTAGACTAAAATTTTTATTAAATTTTTTTATTCTTATTTGTGTAATTGAAAGAAAAAAATATACTTTTTTATTTAGCATTGACAAAGGATATGGGTAGTATGTTGTAGATGGAAGATTGTAGTGGTAGTAGCATAAATTATGGTGGCATTAGCAATATCCAATATATATATATATATATATATATACATATATTGATTTTATATAATTTTATATTAATTTTATAATATTAAATTCATCCTTAAATTTATTTATGAAAAGTATATTTTGTTTAATTTTAAATAGAAAAAAACTAACAAATTGTATATTTTACAAGATACTTATGGCTTTCATTTAGGCAATTCAATATTCCTAATTTTGCAAGATAGGTATCTAGCTTGCACTTTGACTTTTTTATTTCATCTGTCAATCAGCCATACATCTCTACAAACATAGATGTCAAGTGACTACCTCAATTTTTGTAAACAGCTTAGTGATGGGCAACCAGTTGTTGGAAGTCCCTAAAATATTGGTAAGAGGGGTGCAAAATTAACAATTTGGGATCTGAAAAATAAAAATAAAAATAAAATCATTTATGAACAGTTAGACATAGTTTAGGATTTATTAAAATATTCTATTACCAGTGGCTACTTGTATTTTTTTTTGTTCATCAAGTATCAGGTACTAGCTGGGTATGTATTCCAGTACGGCCCAATATCCCAAACCATGGCTGCAAGATATTACCAACTTACTTTTCATCATTGAGTTTGTGATGCACTGTGAATTTAATCTCAAATTAATGGATTAAATCAAACAACATATTTTCAGCAGTTTATACATCAAAATAATATTGCAAACCTAATGAGGAAAGATTTCCTGCAATGATTCTGTAGATATATATACAAGTAAGGTTCTTGTCAAACTTCAATTCGTAGGTACTAAATTAAGCATGAAATGGAATAATTGTCAAACCATCCAGTCACTGAATTAAATGTATACATCCATTAAATGAACAACCATGCTTCTATGCCCCTTTCTGTACATATCTATTAAGATTGAAGCTTGTAACATCTAAAAAGAATAGACTTGTATTCAAAATTTCAACAATAGATTGTTTTATCCAAAGTAAGGTAGGAATTATATTAGTAGTGATAGATTTTTTAAAAAAAGTGTGCAAAATCCTCAAAATGCATACATTAGCATACATATTTAAAAGAATCATCCTCTATGATATATTAAACAAACTTGTGTAAAGGTTTTATTTGTTCTAGAATCAATGTTATTCTCAAAAAATGTGATGGAAAGATTTTAGCTATAACACATTTTACTACTTTATGCATCTTCTTAGGAAATAAAAACTTAAATGCCACAGAGACATTTCAACAACCAAAACATTAAAAAACATATTTCAAAAGCTTTAAAGAATGACAGAAAGCACAGAAAATACAGTAAACCAAACAAATGTGTTTCACATGCAATCAGCCAAAGGCAAGCCAGAAATCATGAAGTTGAAAATTGTCTTTGATGATTGTACATGCAGAGAGACACATGTATATTAACTCTAGAAATTTGATTTGACTTTATTTTTTAAAAGGTTGTAGGTGTGGATCTAGTAGCAAGAATACCTAGCAAAGGACTTGCACCTCCCCTGTATTATGGGGAATTTGCAACAACAGCAACAAGAAGGCAAGAAAATTTTCTCACTTACATTGGGGTCATTGAATTTAATAATCTAATTGGCATGATTGAGTAAAAGGATCCTGCGGTAAGAGTCCTATCACAAAGAGGGCCCCAAATATCCTCTTCTTTGGCCTTATTCTCAGATCACATGCTTAGAACTGAATGAACCAAAATGCTTTGCCTCTTGCTGATGAGCCAGCAGGCTTATCCCCCCCTTCCTCCAGTCTTACATGGCCCGCCCATTCAACAATCATATTGGCCCCGACTCAAACCCAGTCACCACGTTCAAATTTGTCCCCTTTAAAACATATCAATGATCATACAACTTAAATCTCGTCATTGTACACTGAAACAAATGGGTGTGTTTGTTTGTTCCATGTAGAACTTGTCAATTGTCTCACAATAAGTTTTGACATGCATATGTGTCCTTTGAAATACAAGGTTATTAGGTCACTTATCTCCACCTCTCATGCTTGGTCCAACACACTGATTTCCACAGGTTAAGATAATTGGAGCTTGTTTTGTCATGGTTCCAGAAAGGAAACATTCAAACTGACAAAGCTTCAAGCTACACATCACATGTGATTTTATATTGAATCTCTTTTGAAGTGTGAGGTGAATTGTTCCAAGCCTACTTGACCTATGTCTCTATCCTATGGATAAACCTCAGCAACAAAAGTCATGGCCTGCTTGAAAGCAGGGATGTGTGTCAAATTTTTGCCATATTCCGTGCCTATAATGATCTCATGCACATTGCCCTTGACATGGCTTGGAGTTTAAATTTTGTTTTAAAAAGAGTGATATGTGTGAAAGGTATCTCATTCAGAACTTCCTGAGATACTCACCTCTAACAATCCTCAATTCTCAATTCTCAATCCAATCCATCAGAAAAAGCCAACACTCTAGAACTAGCATGTTTGTTTGCTGGAACTCAAGAGCTCCACAAAATTGCTTAATAATCCACAACAATGAAGCTTAGTGTAACTTGGGAATTTAGTGAGTTTTAATTCTGTATTTTGTAGCTCTTATGTCTGCCCATGATCAAGGGTGTTGGGACATAAGTAGCTGTATTTGTTTATCATAACATTTAATCACAGCATCTGATTACACCATTTTGTGTCCAAGAAAAAAGAAAAGACCAACCCTCTAAGTGCTGTAAAACAAATTGGCACTCTTCTTGCTTAGAAACTCAACACTCATGAAATTCTTCCTTTCAATATATGTACGATAATCATACAAAGTCGTACAAACGACAACCGTACAAAACACTTAAAATTTACTCATCCATCCGGCGACATCCGTCAAGGGAGCATGTAAGAGTCGTCAGAGAAAAACGGGGACCACCGTCGAAGGGCTAATAACTGAACTCAGGGCCTCATCAATGCAAAATAATGATTTGAATCGCGTCGGTATATCATTCATTAGCAGGCCATCCATTCGCGGACACCTGGGAAAGGATCGACGCTATCTATCGTCATCCATCAGCATTCGTCACTGACCTGGGTCTAGGTGGAATCGCGCGAAAGCGTCACATTCAAGATACACGTGGAGAGGGCTCCCGCGTACCCCCGAAGCTCCCGCCAAACCCTAATATCTCCCGCCATGGCTCTGCAGGGATCTGGCGGGGCTCTGCTATAAAACATCGCTTCGTGCCGGGAACGATCCTTGCCGGGAAAACCTGGCTGGACCAGTTCACCTGTGGTCCAGCTGATCTTACCCGTCGGACAGATAATCGTAACATGATGACTAGTGAGTAATCGGGTCGGTTACCGGTCAATCGGGTCAGTCCGGTTGCCTATGCCCCCCCCCCCAAGGGGGAGCTGGGGTAGCCGTTGCACAAAACCATCGTTCCCCTTGGACCCATGGAACTTGTTGCAGCTCGGTGCTGCATTACGCTTCCTTCCTCCACCGAGAGCTCCTTCTCTCTTAATCCTCGTCAGAGCATTTCACACAGTCGCTGTAGCCGCTTGTGCACTACCTTTCATCGCTTGCTATTCGCACACTCATCTTGCCGGCGGTGATTCTGTTATTGATGATTGTGCTTTTCTGTCTCGGTGGGTGGTTTGTCAGCGAGGTGGGAATCGTTGTAGGAATTTTGTGGCGAGAGCTTCGGGGATGAGTGTTAATTGGGAGGGTTGAGTTTTGGTTATCTGTTCCGGGTGGCTGGTCTGGATTGCGGGGTTTGAGGGTCGGAATATGGGGTAATGAGCGACTTGGGTGGTGATCACATGCGAGTTGAGGTTATGGGAATTTCGTTGGTGGTTGTGGTGATGAGGTTTGGATGATCGGAGGTGATGTGAATGAAGCTCATGTTGGTTGGGAGTGGTGAGCGCTTAGTAAATTTTTTGGGGTTTTCAGTGGATGGTGGGTGTCGCTGAAAAAGTGTCTAGTATCTGGAAGGGCTCGAAAGTTCGAAAGAGGGCCTTTCTGTTTGGGGAGTGGTCTTTGATTTGATATGGAGGTTGCAGCATTGGACTTGTCCAGGAGAAGTGGCAGTGCTTAGCATCCCTCCAGGTTCTCTTGGTTGGGTCAATTCGTCGAGGAGCGGTATCGGGTGGATGTGGCAGTAATACTTTGCTATTAAGCGTACAACCGCTGTCACATGGTTGAATAGGTAGGTAGAAGTGGGAATGAGATGGAATGCCCGAGGAAAGGGCTTTGAAAATTTTGACACATGTTGTACATTTTTACATTGAAGGCACCTGAAATTGGTGAAATTGGGATGGCATTCATTTTCCGCGTTTTGTACAATCCCCATTGAGGTATACATTTACACGAAAAGAGTTGGATGTGCTGAAGTGCACACCAAGCATTTGTAGATGACATTGGCGCGGATTTGATTTCGCATCAAGAATCTGTCGTAACCTAGGCAGTTGTAGTCTACAGGGTGACGATTGTAACGAAACAGAAGCCATAGAATGGATCACCCAATGGACGGATCAGGAGATAGTGAGAATGGGTTTCAGAGTAGGATTGCACGGTCTCTGAATCTACCCGTTGGCATGTCGCGAGATGCATTGCATCTCGACACAATTGCCAGGCGATCGTGGCAGGGGTTAGAGTCCCCGATGAAGAATATGGCAGGCACAGCCAATATCACATCACCCGCGAGGACTTCATACAGCGACAGGTTTATTCCAAGCCGATCGAGCTCCAACTTGACAGGTTTTGCTCTGTTGGATCGGTCGCCTTCAGGGGCCAACATCGCGCAATCGAATGATTACAGGGAGGATGGTTTTGCAGCCTATTCAATGTTGTTGCGGTCAGAGCTTTTCGGGCAAGAAACGAGTTTACCAGCTACGCCGGAGAAATCCATGGGAATTGGCAGCAGAGATCAGATGCGGTCGCCGATCAGCCCGACCAGTCGGAATCTGTTCAGATTCAAGAGTGAGGTCAAAGGCAATTCGGGGCTAAATGGTCGGCCAGAGAGTCCTTACTCCCATTCTTCGGTGGGAATCAATAGTATGCTAGATGGGGCAACTATGTCGCCTCGGAAAGCACCGAGGAAAATTGCGCGGTCGCCCTACAAGGTGTTGGATGCACCGGCGTTGCAAGACGATTTCTACCTTAATTTGGTGGATTGGTCATCGCACAATGTGCTTGCGGTCGGATTAGGCACTTGTGTGTACCTATGGAGTGCGTGCACTAGCAAGGTGACGAAGCTCTGCGATTTAGGGTCTACGGATAGCGTTTGTAGTGTAGCGTGGACGGAACGAGGCTCATACCTCGCCGTTGGAACCAATTTGGGACAGTTACAGCTATGGGATGTCACTAGGTACAGAATGGTGCGGGCGATGAGCGGACATCGGACGCGAGTTGGGACGCTAGCATGGAGTTCATGTATCTTGTCATCTGGCAGCCGAGATCGAAACATCCTCCAGCGGGATGTTAGAGTGCCAGAGGATTTTGTAAGTAAACTTGAAGGGCATAAGTCTGAAGTGTGTGGACTGAAATGGTCTTGTGACGATCGCGAGCTTGCGTCTGGAGGAAATGACAACCAGCTACTTGTCTGGAATCAGCAATCCACCCAGCCGGTAGTGAAATTCAGCGATCATACCGCTGCTGTGAAGGCTATTGCATGGTCACCTCATCAACATAATTTATTAGCATCTGGGGGCGGCACTGCTGACCGGTGCATACGATTTTGGAACACTGCTACGAGCACTCCTTTGAAACATTACGACACTGGGAGTCAAGTGTGCAATTTAGCGTGGTCGAAGAATGTAAATGAGATTGTGAGTACACACGGGTATTCTGAGAACCAGATCATTGTTTGGAGATATCCAACTATGACTAAGCTTGCTACATTGACAGGACATACAACGAGGGTTTTGTACCTTGCCACTTCTCCAGATGGCCAAACCATCGTGACAGGGGCTGGCGATGAGACGCTACGGTTTTGGAATGTCTTCCCGTCTTCGAAGTCTCAAAATGCTGTCCCTGATGCGGGCGTCTGGAGTCTTGGACGAACACACATTCGGTAACTCTAATGAGGATGATGCTGCCTACAGCTCCTAATGCTCGTTTAGCCCTGGTGCAACAATGTTGATGTATTATGAAAGCGGTAAATTACATTTAGGTTTCCAATTTAAGAATAGGTTTAGGTCTTCCTGGTTGCAAGTCCACTATCCTTGATGGCTGCAGGATCATTACTTTTAGCACATGATCACAACCTGATGCATGGCTGCGTTCTGTATTATTTGGCTTCCAATCTGCAGCTATGCGTCCTTAATAGATAGTGTAGCTGGAGACTCCTACTCTATGATTTTCCTTTTGTTACATTCACCTCAATCAATTTAAAGAAATGCTCACTGTGACACTATCCATGGGACGCCGGTGTACATGATGGTTCAAATGAAAGATTTTTACGTCTTATTCTAGTTCCTTTTCCCTAGAGATGTTCTGTGATCTGATTTAATTTCCATCGTTGCATCGTCTGTTTCAATTATAGTACGGGAGTAGTTTCTTCATTTGAGTTTTTTGAAGTGGAAGTCAAGTTTAGGTTGCATTATTCAGGCATAGGCCTGCTCTTGCAGGTATTCATCTCACTCCCTTAGCTCCAATGTGCAACTCAACTTAGTCCGAGTTTGGTTGAAAGAAATACAACAAGAACTTGTTTTGTGGCTTTCGGGACATGAATGTCTGGGAGACTACGAAGAATTCAATCTCTGATTTAAGGGATTTATAAAGATGTCTCGTGCTTTCAGTGGCTAACTTGTAATGATCATTGTGTGCTAATCCTTTACCACTGATCGGATTCGACTGTCCTCTTCCTTATACATTTTACGGGCTTTTTACAACTACGAGGTTGAATTTGAGGCCCTACATATCTGTTCTCCCACTTAAAAATCGGTAAATGAAATCTATCCAGAATAACTAAAATAACTCTCAACCTGCATGTCTGGTAGAAAGCATTCGATGGACATGTACACGTTTGCCGTGACACATCCCGACCCATTGTGCCTTGGGTCATGCTCCCTTACTAAGTCACCGCGTTACACGAAATGTTATGGAGATTTGATCCATCGCAAGTCAACGTCCACTAAAAGAGGCAGTCAACGAATGCAACGTCGGTAGTTGATTGTCTTCGTTCAATCCTTTTCTTTGGTATCACGGCACAGTTCAGAGGATCTGAGCAAGCTATACCAATGGTAAAAGAGACTATTTCAGTGCCTCGGTTGGCATGCAAGAAATGCTTTCAAACTCAACACGTTCAATTTAGGGGCTGTTTTCTCCCCTTGTACTGGGTTTCGTTACAAGGTACTGCCAAGCTCCCCTGACTCTAACGTTTCATTTTCTTCTTTCCTCTCCCAAATGATTGTGGAAAGGTCCAACGCTGGACGACCTCCAGCTCGCCCGTCCTTTTCTTCGACCTATCTAACTCATCAATGTGCAGCTTCACTTGCTCAAGCTCACACAATGCCAGCTCCTGACCGAATCATCACCCATTGTCGAAAGGGGACGTGAGGGACGGTTTTATTACCTAAAGCCATCTCATCCTTATGGGGCTCACAGTGCTCTACAATGTAGGTGAATATCCTCTAGGTGGGGAAGTTTTCTAAGGGTGGAAAGCTTGTCTATTCTGATGATTGGATCATGGGTGCAGGAACTTCAACTGTTACGGATTCTAGACGACAAAGCAATCTGAAAAATGATAGAATATGCTGTTGGTGTGTAACCCACTGCCAGCTTGGCTTTCACGTCGGACTCCTTCGAGCGCTTCAGAACCAGAGCTTCGCTGTACTTCGAGAATCACAGTGGCTTCCACCCATCTGACATCACCTGGCCTTCTCATATCATCATTGTTGATTGCCAGCTTACTATCTTTGATAACAGACACTATTGCAAGAAGGTCCATTCAACAATGGCATGCAGGTCATTCCCCGCCATGAATTATTGTTTCAGGCGACAGTTTTTTTCTTAGGATAAGAACAGTTAAATGTTTGAGTATTGAAGATTTACATGTTGTTGGGTTTGAATAAACTTTTAATTAATTGGAATACAATCAGATGAGATAGTACTAATAAATTTCATTGTACTTTTTAAAGAATTGTTTGATGTAAAAAATGTCTTATTGAAGGATAATAAGAAGTTTGGAGAAAAATAGAGTATTTAAGGGAATAAATTTGACTAGATTGGAGGTTGGTATATTTCTTGAATTTGTACTCATGCACTAGTGAAGTAATAAAATTTGACTTCAAATGAATGAGATAGAGAAGGAGAACCAAATAAAATGACTTGAACAATAGTAAGTATGATTTAGATGAAAGATGTACTAAATAAAATTTGTTGGAATAGACAATGAATGTTTAAGTATACCATTCAAAATGCACTATGAAATTATTGGAATAAGGTAGAAAATAATGACAACTTGGTGGTTTTTACACATAGGTGGCAAAGATTGAGTGATATTTTTTGCTAATTCAAGCAACTTAGTGGCATTCATGCACCTTAATAGATTTGAAGTATATACAAGTACGATGGTCTACTTTAAGGTAATTCAAATAATGTGAGTACTTTTGAATCCTTAATTAATTGTATGAGAATTAAAAATAATTTATAATGATTCTAAAAAATAAAGACAATTGATACTTGCTAATTTAACATGTAAGAGTGAGTCAAATCAATAAATTAAATTTAATTGCAACATGATGTTAAAAAATCTCAATTAAAAAATTATATAAATCTAATTTAAGATAATATTATTTAATATAAATATATAATTATATATTAGATTTAATTAATATTTTTAAATTTTTATTTATTTTTATTATAATTTTTATAAATCTTTAAATTATAAAAATTATTTATATTATTATTTATATTATTATTTATTAAATTTATAATAAAATTAAATAATAAAAATATAATTAGAAATTAGATTTAATATATAATTATATGTTTATATTAAGTGATATCATCTTCAATTATGTTTAATGTTTAATTATTTAATGAAGATTTTTTAATATCATGTTGCATTTAAACTTAACATTGTTGTTTTATAACATATTTCTTAATAAAAAGGTTGGTGAAGATCCAAGATATATAAAAAAAACTTAAGTTTAAGCTAATTGGATATATTTTTAGGCTTGATTGTCTAATAAATCAATCTTAGCTACAAATTTTATGTTTTATTCTATCTTTTGTATTAAAAAGATTTTTATTACTTTAATAGGATAATGGAAGGCTCAAAATAAGATGATATAAGTAGAAAGATAATGCAATTACTTCTAGAACAAAGATAAGATTAAAATCTTATAAAACTTATTATATAAATAATAAGTTTGATATTTGGAAGATGACTATTTTTGTGACATGGTTAAAATTCGATCTCAAAGTATAAAAAATAAGAATCTATGGAAAATAGAGGTTCTTTTAGGAGATTGAAAAAATAAGGCAAGAGAATAGTATTAAAATTAATTTATGAATATAATATTATAATTTTTTAAATTAAAAAATATCTTTAATAAGGCAACCAAAGTTAACATTTTGTAGACAACAAAGTTTTAAAAGAAGTAAATACTTGTATTAACTTTAGGTTTATTTTTTATAATTTTATTTAATCTATAATTAAATTTTTATTATATATATAGATGTACAAATAAGATATATAATTTTAAAATTTTGTGTCATTTTAATGATGCAATTAAGAATTATGTGGTTGTATATGCAAGAAGGTATCAAAATTGGACAATTTAAGATTAGCTACAATTTCTTAGATATCTAATGATCTATAATTTAGATAAAGAAAAAACTTAAGACATTAATAGAATACATCACAACTAAGCCTCACACAAAATATTGGCAAGGATTAAAAATAAAAATATAAGAATTAACTATTGAAATATTTTATCAAACTTAGATTAAAGAATCAAGCAACATTAGTAAAAGTACTATTGCAAGAATTATCAATATCTAAGTTGGATCTCTTTTAAATTTTTTGAGTGTTTAAAGAGATATTTTTGACAAAAAATTTAAGCTAATCTAATATTCTAATTAGGATTAAATCTTGTTATAATCCACCAATTAGAACTTAAGTTATACTTAGGATTTTTTAAGGATTTGTTAAGACTTATTTAGAATTTAGGATTTGATGAAATCTAATATTTATATATTTAAAAGAATTTAGGTTTTAAATTGATAAAATATAAGTTTTAAAATTGCTTTGATTTAAAAATTTCAGGAAGATTGAAATTATTTAAGAAGGATATTTTTAAGTACTTTAATTTTTTTAGATTATAAGGTAGTTTTATATTATACAAAATTTTCTTCTAAAATTAAATACTTAGTGCATTTCTAAACTAAATTTCACAATATTATAACTAGAATTTTCTCTAAGTAGATCTCAAGTCTTTTTTAATAATTAATGAGTCTAAATGGCACTTATTTTTATTATGTAATTTCTATTATATAGTCCATTTTCTAAAAATCTGTTTCTATGATATTTTGGTTGAAATTTTTAATAGATATTTTCTTATAGATACTTTGTTATAGATATTCTAAAAGATATTCTATTAAAGATATCAAATTTGATATCTTTTGTAGATATCTTAAAAGATATTATATTATCAATATCCTATCTAATATCTTGCTATAGATACCTTAAAAGATACTTTATTATAGATATCCTATCGAATATCATATAATAGATAATATATTAAAGATATCTTATTTGATATCTTGCCATAGATATCTTAATAGATATATTATTTAATATCTTGCTATAGATATCTTAAAAGATATAGTACTATAGATATCCTATCTAAAACCATGTTATTGATTTTTTAAAAGATATACAAGATCTTAATAGGTCCTAGTAGGTTCCAAAGAGATTTTAAAAGGCTCTAAAAGATTTTAAAGAATCTTAAATGGTCATAGAAAGATCTTAGGCTTGCTTCACCTCTAAGCATCAAGAAAACTTTTCAAGAAGTTTCTTTGCACCCAATATATATAAGAATTGAGACTGAGGGAATCTTTAGTTTCAACAATGCAATCCTTGTGGCTTAGCTTGGGCCTTTTGGTCTTGTTCTTATACCTTGTCATAACTCTTAATTTGTAATAAAAAGTAAATTTCTTTTGTTTTAGTTCTCATGTTAGTCTGGTTGAAACCTTGCTCTCAAATCAAGTTTTGTTTTAATTTTTTCTATTGTTTAAACATAATTCTTCTATATTGCATAACTTTAAAATATTTTTGGCTATATTTGTAGAAGCTTTTAGAAAACATAATAAGATTTATTCTGCTACAAAAAAAAATCTAAGCTCTTTAATAGAAAATTTATTCAACATCTATTTATACTTTAAAATTTTAATAATTAGCATGTGATATTAATTTAGATAAAGATGCATTGATAAGTTAATTTTATTGGGAGTTACAAGATAATATAAAGGATCAATTATTATGTTTGTTTGATCCTCAAATTCTTAATAAAGCCTTCAATTAAGTGGTGAAATATGATAATTGGCTATTTTAACATCAACAAAAAAAACATATATTAAGTGTGCTATGACTTTACACCAATTACTTGACATCTTCTACATCTTCCAATCCTAGCAAATATTTGGAAGTAAAATATATATATATATATATATATATATATATATGTTGATACCATTTGCTTCAAATTCTTTTTTGAGTAAAAAAAAGAAGTATAAGAAAGATTATGGCTTATGTTTGTAATGTGGAGAATTTGGCCATAAGGCTAATAATTGCCACAAAAAGCATTAACATACATATCAAATGAAGAGTATGATCACATCACTAAATGCTTTGCAAGAAAATGAGGGCATTCAATGTCAAAGCTAGTAATAGCTTTAGTGATCAAAATTATTGAATTTTTCTATTTTTTAATCAATTTTTATTAATTTTAATATTAATATAATTAAATAATATATTTAACTATATAATTTTATCAATTTTAGCTTAAATTTTTTTAAAGCTATTTATTAATAGAAAAACCATCTTCTAAGCTAATTT
Organism: Physcomitrellopsis africana; assembly: GCA_036785485.1. NCBI lineage: Eukaryota > Viridiplantae > Streptophyta > Bryopsida > Funariales > Funariaceae > Physcomitrellopsis > Physcomitrellopsis africana. The sequence continues at coordinate 63,798 of JAWRVF010000899.1, forward strand.
TTTCTTTTCATCCATTAAATAATGCTAGATTATTCAAAATAGATATCTAAAATTTCCTATCTTATTTATGTACTAATTATTTATAAAAATAAATAAATAAATTAATCTAAGGAGTTAAAATGGGATTCTAAAGGATACCATTGTTGAGATAGAGAAAATTTGTCTCTAGAAAGCATTAGGCTTTTGGTTGTCACTAATTGCTCAATTAAATTTTAAGATAAGAAAAATTCTAAATTTTTATATATATATATATATATATATATATATATTTTCTATTAGAGCAATTACATCAAATACATAAGTCTTCAATAAGCAAAAATATCCAAGTACATGATAAAATATTAGAAATCTTATGTATTCTAAAAAGGGATTTTTTTTGAATTCTAATAGCACATATCTCCCAATTGGACTATCCAAATAATTTTAAATTTTACATAAAGTACTAATATATTTTTAATAACTATCACACCAAATTTCAACTATAGATTCAATCTAGATCTTAAAATATTGCTAAAATTTTAACAATATCTTTAAACCCTTGTTTATAGATACTTGCATGCTAAATTCTTCATATCTCACAAACTAAATGTCCAAATGCTATAAAAATTGATATGTAGCTTTTTAACATAATAATTTACCTTTGTAAAAATTTTTGGACAAAAATTCTTTTGAAAACTTAAGATATAGTGGAAATTATCACTATTAATAAAATGGTCTAATTACTACCTCAAAATTAGATATACTATCTTCAACTTATAATATCTCCTTTTTTTAAATTTTAAATGTAACAATTCTTCTATGCAAAATGTAGGTCTTGAAATCACCTCTTTAATTGCACCTCCCAATCTCCAAAAGCTCTTATATAATTCCTCGTATTGTCAAAAGAGTGATAGTATGTCTTAAATCTACATCTTAGCTTCAAATGGCTATATCTCTTTTATCCCAATTCCAAATTCTCTAATTTTTATATGCAAATTGTCACCTAAAATCTAAACTTTATATTCCTTACTTTTCAATTGATTTCTTTAAAGTCATCTAAACTTTCAAAAATAGCTACAGATACTTTATTAAAAGCCTATTGGATATGAAGACCAATCAATAGGAATAAAGTCCAATCAATGGAGATGAAGTCCAATCAATGGGAATAAAGTCCTCCATCCCTTACCATCATCTCTTCATACCTTGCATTCATTTTTCCAAATGAAACTTTTAGTAGTTTAGATTTCAATCTTTTAGGCCTCAAATCTCTTTTCAAAGCTCCATACTAAATATCTAGGTCCCATATAATTTAAATATCATAACCAAATTAGAAAAACTAAACTAAAATAAAATTTCTCACATCAACTCTTTTAAATTACTTTACTAATAATTTTAATATACATTAGAATTTATAAATATATTATATATTTTGATTGATTTTTATATATTATAAGCAATTATGATATAATATCCATCCCTTTTAAACCAATCCTATACTTAACATTCTTGTTTTGAGACACTGTCTAGCATCGGATGCTGAACTACAAGAAATGCAAGAAAAAAAAATTATACAAGAAGATATCCACTAACGGTATGTATTTATATCTTTTGAGACTTTCCAAATAAAATGATGTATCCTCTCTATTGTCCCACTACTATCACCTATCACATCATCTATTACTGCATTAGCTATATTATTATTTTTTTATTGTACTATAAAAGAATAGAGACAATGACCAATTATAAGCCTTCTACAAGTAATACAGATGATACGCTTTTAAAGCTTCTCAAGTCAATGGATATTATTCTTGATGAGAAAAGGTTTGAAATATTTATATATATATATATATATATATATATATATATATATATATATATAAGAAGTTTAAAGCTATCAGGTATGATATAGCTTTTAAATATGTTGAGTTTTATTCTTATAATATTACTAAAGTTTTAAATATTTTTTCAATATCTACAGACAATATTTCAAATACAACAAATGATACACCTAAATCATCCACTATCTGTAATGTCACTCTGTTGACTAATCTCCTAAAGAATGCTTCATATGCTTATAAAGCTATAACTCTCTATGGCTATTGTGGATATTATTTGAATTATAATATTTTTATACTAGCTAAGAATTAGAAGGATGATGAAGTTAATTATTGTCAAGATACAATACTATATGGTCTATTGAAAAATATTCCTTGTAGAAATAAAATAAGTCATAATATTATAGGTATAAATATTATAAAGATATTTGATATATTGCAAGAAATGGCTATCTATTGAGCAGAATATAGTCTCCATCCTTTTCTACTTTGATGTTTTTGGAGAATGCTTCAAGGATATCTACCTCATTAATGCTCAACTTTGGATCTAGAGTTATAATGACTCTTGGATAATACCTATTTTTCTTGCTTAGAATGTACTTTTTGAATGTACCATTCTTGCCAGATATTCTGCTTGTCAGAGACTCATCATCTATTGTTTGAACATCCTCACTTATTATTCTATAGTAGACTCTATAGACAATAGATGCATTGTTGCTGTTTCTTAGAATAGAGTTGTAGTGTCTATATAGACTATCATCAAGACCCGATGATAATCTAATATAATTTAGAGCGATAGGTATAGCATCCATTACAAAGTCTTTAGGATTAGAAGACTCATAGTCTAGGATATGTAATTATTTACGAGTTAGAGTACAGAACATACTCTTTATAGTAGAAGAAGATACAATATAAATTGGTTCCTTCTTATCAATAAGGCACATTCCTTTAGAATCAAACTTGTATGTTCTTACATGATCACATATCTATTGCATATCTTCCTTTGCTTAACTTTTGTAATAGAGTGAAATGACATGCATCTAGAGCATATCATCTCTGGAGTTCTTATTATATCTTTCAAGTACAGCGGATTAAAGATAGATGTATCAAATAGTATAAATCCTATATACCCTAGACAGCTCTTTGGATTTGAGCATGTTCAACAATATACTAACGCTCCTATTTTCAAAGTAAAATACTTGATGTCATCTTTACTTTTGATTTGCAATGATAAGATTTGTATTAACTCCTCTATAGAATAATAGGAGAACAAAATAGTTTTAGCTTGAGTAGCCATAAATGACAATGTTATGTGGGACTAGAAAGAAGTGTTATCCACTTTGAGAAGCTTAAGTAGCATATCATGTGTACTACTTATAAGAGGCTTGTAACTGGTCATTGGATCTATCCTCTTATAACACAACAAGAGAATAGTAGTACAATTAATATAACAATAGATGATGTGATGGGTGACAACAGTGGGACGATAGAGAGGATATATTATTTTATTTGAAAAATTTCAAAAAATATAAAGACATATCGTTAGTGGATAATTTTAATCATTTTATAGTTTTTAAGTGGTTGCATCCAAAGAATCTTTTATTTGTGCTAAACGAAGATGGATGCATAACTTTGATAATCACATTTTTTGATGTATCTATTTTCTTATCAAAGCTTGATGTTGTCTTCTCCCATAGTATAAATACTATTTATTCTTTTGAAGAACACGGTCTTATACATATCTTTGTAAACTGGTGCCACAAAGCATGCACATCCTCTGGTATGTGCCAAAAAATCATCCCCTCCAATCTTTAACTTAATCAATGACTCTTAAATAAATCAATGTTTAGTTTTATACTTTTCTCTCAATTCTACCTCCTTAACTACTTACTTGATCTATTTAATAGTATCAAGTGGTAATTAAATGGCCATTGGTTCTATTTTTTTAAGCACAATCTTATACTTAATTTATAAAATGGGCTCAAGTTTTTATTCATAGCTTATAATAAATTTAATACATATTATTTTTTTCTCCAATTTCTCATATGTCTTTCTTGAAGTATCTCCATCATAACATCTCTACCCACCTTTATAGCTAAGTTCTTTAAAACTTCTATCAATCCATCTTCTAAATCTCTTTTATCTAATATTTAAACTATAGCTTTATCACTTAAAACTAAATCCATTCTTTTTTAATTTTTTTAATTTTTTTTTTATCTTTCTTCTATTTATAAAATCCAAATTTTGAACTTTTTAAAAACTCACAAATCTACTATCAATCAAATCCAAAAATCTAAAATTAAAATTATCTATATTAGAATTTAGAGATAATCTATTTATATCTACATATCTCTATCATATATAGATGTCTTTTAGAAACCTAAGAATATATTTCTTAGTTTTAAAGGCATCTCTCTAAATTATTCTCTATACTTTTTATGAATAGGCTTCACAGTAAGAAATTATACAACTTTCTTTTTATCACAACTATAAATACTAATATAATGTGAATCATTATTTAAGACTCTAGTTTCTATCCTAGTAGTTGTAATATAAGGTTGATCAAGTATTATTAGATATTTTATACAATTTTTTTTTTTTTTTCCACCTTCACATCTCCAATCTTGGTCTTTATAGCTAGATAAGCTCCATATAGATCACCTTGCTCATTGTTTGTAGTTCTAATCATCCAACCATGGTTGATATTAATTGGCAACTTGTTCTTCTTATATATCTGCTTAAATACGATATGCTTAAATATGCTTAAATAATCCATGATCAATTAAGGCCAAGATTGGATTTTTAGAATCTTCCAACTTTATTTGTATTTTTGTAGTAGCCTTAGTCTAATAGAAATTGAATAGTCATTCTATTCCTATCTCATCATTATCCCTCTTTGAAGAACTCATAATACATGCTTCATGTATAATCCTCATCTTTTTATTAAATTCTATTGATATGCACTCTGTTTGATATTTGTAAGGATAAAATTTATCCCTTAATTTAAATTACAAAATGGCCTTATTTAAGAGTTGCTTGTAATTAGTGATATGAAATAAATGAAGCAATTAATAAGAATAATAAGAAGAACAACTACAAAACAAGTGAAATAAATGATATCAAGGAAGTGGACAATTCAAAACTAAGTCATAATTTGTTCACTGTATTTTTATCTAGTAAAAATAAAAAATAAAAATAAAAAATTATATTTTTGAATAAATAATTTTTTTTATCTTTTTAATAATATAAAAAATATATAAATCCAAATTACTATGAGTAAGTTATGATAATTCAAAGATAAAAGATAAATAATAAAAAAATTAACTGGAAATTTTTTACTTCAAGGATAACTTGTTTAAAAGATCATGAGTTTGAACCTCACCAAAGTTCACAAGTAGTATATATGGCTGTCTTAGAGAGGCCACGAGGCCTTAGTCTTATCCTCCTACCTACATCCAAGGTGCCACAACCCATATGGGACTTGTGCACCTCCCTTCCTACAAAGACTATACTAGTTGCTGATCCTCTTATTTTCTACTAGTAAAATTTATTTTTTTTGCATTTTTGACTTTACCATGGTATTTAAAAACACCCAATTAGCCTAAGAGCCTTGCATGGCCTTCAAATCTTGCTCCATTTCTTCATAATGGCTCCCAAGATGGTAAAATTTATTTTTACCAAAGTCTTCAAAATTATTCTAAAAATTCCTAATTTTTTAAAAATAAATTCAAAAAATTTCTATAATATTTTTTAAACAACAATATCAATTTGAAACTATTTTATTCTACCTTGGTATTTTTTTAAAATAATCAAATAAATTTAAATCAATTAAAAATCCTATTTTCTACATAAACAACTATCAAGACATGAGATTTATTTCTCAAACTTTTTCTACGTACTAAATAATATTTATATGTTTCTAATAAGTAATGCATATAAATAGAAGGCCAATATAGATATTGGTCTCAATAGCTAAGTATTAATTCTTTTAATTAAAAAAAATACTAAAATAACTAAGATAATTACCTCCAAGAATTATTAAGACTCCAATTTTATGACTTTTCTCTAATAAGACTCTTGTAACTTATAAACTCTTCTAAATTCTAATAAATACTTAAATAATTAAATAAAGTCTTTAATCTTAATATTTTGATATTTAAATAATTTAAAACTATGATTTTAATTAATTTTAATTAAAATCATAGTTTTAAATGATTTTAACTAATTAAGATTCATTGGTGGGACTTACAATATCCTTCTATATCCTTGGCATGATTAATCTGAGCTTTATTTTCTATATCAACCTTGCTTCTAAATTTTGATAATATAAATTATATAAATATTTATTCTATCTCTTTTTCTTCATCCTTAGTCACATGAGTATCTAATGCTTTTACCATAATAGCTGTAACTATCATTTGTCTCTTTCTTTTTATCATATCAATAATTAGTTCATAAAAATCCTTCTTTACTATACCAAGAGCCTCTCTTAGAGAGAATTCAATCTTCGTATCTAAAATCTTTCTTCCAAGATATTCTTCATATATGTAGATGATTCAATATTAGATTGAACTTATAGGCAGAATTTTTATCTTTGGGCTTGCATGTGCTATCCTTCTCTTTTACTTTGTCTTTTTTTCACCGCTCTTTTGATAATGGTACATCACCAAGATGAATAGAAGAAGGCATCTTTTTTTTTATTTTTGTCCATGAGAAGCTTCCTTGTTTCTTGGAGATCTCATCTTGTTTGCTAGCTCAATAATATCATCCTCATGAATAGCCCTGCCTCTCTTCTCTTCAATCATAGCATCATACAAATCATCATTCTATTAGTCTCTACTTAAAAATATTTTGATATTAATAGCATTAATTGGATTATTTTATCCAGTCATCCTCTTGATAACTTCAATTTCTTTGATCATAGCCTCTATAGCTACTAAGAAAGCAGTCTTAATTATTTTTTGTTCCACTGTAATAGAATAAGATTTTTTTTTTTTTTTTTTTTTTTTTTTTTTTCCATGTATGGCACTTATCAAAGATACAAAAATACAGAACAAGAATTTTGAATTAAAAAGAGGTTTCAAGAAGAAATTGATAGGATTTGAATTATCTATATAAATATACAAATAATACTAAGAAAGGTGAGCTAGAATTCTAAGAGATGCATTGTTAAGATTGAAGAATTTTTCAGCCTTGACTCTAATATATATTCTTATTTAGGAAGCTTTTTAAGCGGCTTCTATCAAACTAAAAAGCTTTTTGAGCAACTTCTACCAACTTGGAAGCTTATTGAGCTCCTTCCACTAATTAAAAAGCTTCTCAAGCTACTTCCATCAATTAGAATGCTTCTCACATAACTTCCATTAATTAAAAAAATCTCTAAAATATTTTAAAAGATTCTATAAACTTTTGAAGTGTATATCCTTAATATCACCTCTTTTTTTAGTGGTGAATTTCAAGAAGAGCTTATACCTTTGAAAATCTTCTTACATATATAAAAAGTCAAGAATATGTTGCACCAATAAAGCTATATATTTTGATCTCTATTCTTGAGTAATAGGTTCTATTGATCCTCAAAAAAATTGCCTATGGCCTTGAGCTAGTACCTTAGTTATTAAAACATCCCATTCAAGGATTTAATCATGATTACAACCTTTAAAACATCTTCCAAATAAGATCTCAAGCTTAAGAAGATTTTTCTTTTCAAGTTTAAGCAATATTATTAAAACTCAAGTATTGTAATTAAGACTTACATGGTTGGATACTGTACCTAATAGCTCCAACCATGGTCACATTTGGCTCTAAAATGTATCATCTTTTTTTTATTTAATCAAAGGTTGTGAAAGTTGTATTAGTTTTTTTGAAGTTTGAATAACAAGTGGATCTTCTAAATCTTGTTTTGCTAAATCTCTCAACAATTGAAGGTTTGATATGGTGACTAAATTACTTCTACAACTCTCTTCTATCTTAGAATAGATGACTATATATTGATGAAGGCTTTGGATTGACTCTCTCCTTCTTATAGATACTTCTCAAATCCGATCTTTAACAAGAAGTAAACATCAAATATATTTGGATTTGTAGATATAAAATCAATGAAATTATTATTAGTGAGATTTCTAGTTGATTTTTATATGTGCTTATTTATATCATAGTCATGCTAATGAATAAGATATTCAAATTTGTTCCATTTTTGCTGTAAATCAAGCATTTTTTCAACCTCGTATTCTTTCTGATTTTTGATTTTGATATTAAGTGGAAATTATTTTATTCTTTTCAAAATATGTAATTCTCTATAAGACTCCAAAAGAAAGATATAAAAAATTAGATGTATCTTTATAGAAAATTGTAATTCCAAGGGATATGCCACTAGATTAATTTGCTTTTAGATAGAAAATAGTCATAACCTTTCAAAGTCCAACTTATTGTATGGCCATTTGGTCTTGAAGTTTTATCAAAGAAGTCATATTTTATCTCAAATATAAAGCTTGATCTATACTTAGAATAAAACAGTGTCGTAAGTTATAAAATCTTATTTGAGAGTGAACTGGGCACCTGGTTGTAGAAGATAAAAAACAACAATAACAATAACAAGTCCTAACACCTCTAGTAGAATTATATAAACTTGCAATTAAGACTAATAAGTATACTTCAATTGTTAAAAAATTTAATTAGATTTTTTAATTAGCTATAAAAGAATATATCAAAAATCCTAAAGAACTTTAAGCAAAATCTGGTCAAATTCTAATCAAATCCTGATTGAATCCTAATAATCCTAATCAAATCTTAAATAAATCTTAGTCAAATTTTAACCAAATCCTAATCAAATCTTAATCAAACTCTTAACTAAATCCTAATCAAATTTTAAACAAATTCTAATAAAACCTTGGTAAAATCTTAGTCAATCTCTACTTGAATCTTAACAATCTTAGTCAATCTTTGGTTGAATCTTAATAATTCTAGTCAGATCTTAACCAAATCTTGATCAAAATCTAGTCAAATCTTAACAAAATCCTAACCAAATCCTAAACAAATTCTAGTCAAACCTTGGTTGAATCCTAATAATTCTAGTCAAATTTTAAACAAATCTTAGTCAAACCTTACTTGAATCCTAACGACCCTAGTCAAACTCTTAACAAACTCTGGTCAAACTCTAATCAAATTCTAGTCAAATCCTAGTCAAACCTTGGTCAAATCCTAATTGAATCCTAATCAAATCTTAATCAAATTCTAGTCAAATCTTGATCAAATTCTAATTAAATCTTAACCAAATTTTAAACAAATCCTATTCAAACTCTCATCAAATTTTAATCAAATCTTGAATGAATCCTAATAATCCTAGTCAAATCTTAAAAAAACTCTAATAAAATCCTGATCAAGTTCTAATTAAGCTCTAATCAAATTCTAAATAAATCGTAATCTAATTCTAATCAAATCTTAATCAAATCTTGATCAAGTTTTAATTAAGCCCTAACCAAATTTTAAATAAATCCTAGTCAAATCCTAATTAAATCCTAACCAAATCTTAAACAAAGCCTAATCAAATCTTAGTTGAATCCTATCAATCTTAGTCAAATCTTGATCAAATCCTAATTAAATTCTAATTAAATCCTAAACAAATCCTAAACAAATCTTAATCAAATCTTGATCAAATCCTAATTAAATCCTAACCAAATTCTAAAAAAATCATAATAAAATCCTAACTAAATTCTAGTCAAATTTTGATCAAATCATAACTAAATCTTAATAAAATCTTAAACAAATCCTAATCAAATCCTAATTGAATCTTAACAATCCTAGTCAAATTCTAAATAAATTCTAATCAAATCTTAATCAAATCCTAGTCAAATCATGGTCAAATTCTAATTAAATCCTAACTAAATCCTAACCAAATGCTAATCAAATCATAAACAAATTTTAATCAAATTCTAACAAAATTATACTCAAATCTTGATCAAATCCTAACCAAATCCTAAACAAATTTTAATCAAATTCTAATAAAATCCTAACCAAATCCTAGTCAAACCTTAGTCAAATCTAAACAAATCGTAGTCAAACCCTGGTTGAATCCTAACAATCCTAGTTAAATTTTAAACAAATCATAATCAAATCTTAATCAAATTTTAATCAAATTTTTGTCAAATCCTGGTCGAACCTTGATCAAATTTTATTTGAATCCTAATCAAATCCTAAATAAATCCTAATCAAATCTTCATTGAATTCTAATACTCCTAGTTAAATTCTAAATAAATCCTGATCAAATTTTAATCAAATTTTAATCAAATCTTGATCAAATCCTAATTAAATCTTAACCAAATTTTAAATAAATCATAGTCAAATCTTTATCAAATCCTAGTCAAATCCTGAATGAATTCTAATAATCTTAATCAAATCCTAAATAAATCCTTGTCAAATTCTAACCAAATCCTTGTTAAACTCTGATCAAATCTTAATTAAATTCTAACCAAATTCTAAACAAATTCTAGTCAAATCCTAACCAAATCCTAGTCAAATCTTAACTAAATCTTAACCAAATTCTAAACAAATCCTAGTAAAATCTTGGTTGAATCTTAACAATCTTAGTCAAATCCTGATCAAATCTTCACTAAATTCTAACCAAATCCTGAACAAATCCTAATCAAATCTTAACCAAATCGTATTCAAATCCTCGTCAAATTCTAAGGAAGTCATAGTCAAATCCTAGTCAAATCCTAATTAGATCCTAATCAAATCATAAACAAATTTTAATCAAATCATAACTAAATTCTAATCAAACTTTGGTCAAATTCTAACTAAAACTTAATCAAACTCTACACAAATCCTAATCAAATCCTGGTTGAATCTTAACAATCTTAATCAAATCTTAAACAAATCTTAGTCAAATCCTAATCAAATCCTAATTAAATTCTAGTCAAATCCTAACCAAATTCTAGTCAAATCTTAGTCAAATCCTAATTAAATCCTAACCAAAACTTAAATAAGTCCTTATCAAATCCTAACCAAATCCTAATCAAATCCTAGTCAAATTCTAACTAAATCTTAATAAAATTCTAAACAAATCCTAATCAAATCTTGATCAAATCTTAAATAATCTTAATCAAATCCTAATTAAATACTATCTAAATCCTAAGCAAATCCTAATTGAATCCTAACAAATCCTAACAACCTTAATCAAACCCTAACTAAATCCTAACAAATCCTATCCAAACCCTAATAAATTCCAACTAAATCCTATAGCAAATTTAAACTATAATGGCTGATGATCTAATTATTGATCTTATTTCAAATTTTACACATCTTTTAACAATTAAGTTGACAAGACATATAAAAAGTTTGAAAGAGATTCAAATTATCCACCAAAAGTTATATCATAGCTATTATTACATCCCATAATTCTCTTTTAATTTATGCATACGCCTTTTGTCTAATATTCAAAACCTTTGCTCCAAATCTTACTACATATCTATTCCCTTGTTTATCATCTTATCCAATTGCCCAACCTATTCCAATTGGACTTGCATCAATTATTAATATCATTAGCCTTCCATATTCATAATCCACTTTCTTCAAAGTTGGAGGTGAAGAAAAAAGTTCCTTCAATTTTTCCATAGCTCTTCTTTCTTCTTCTTTCCACTGAAATTTTTTATTTTTTTTTAGCAACTCATATAATGGATCTATTACACATGCAAAATTAAGTATCCATATATGATACAAAATACATGTTCTTAAAAATCTTTTGACTTTTATTGTATTTGTACATTCTTTTATTTTTTTAATAATATCAATTTTTTTAATACTTGGCTTATGTCCATAAGATCCATACATATGTCCAACAATAAATATCTCATTTATCCCAAACATAGATTTAGTACATGATAAGATCAAATATATCTCTTCCAATCGTGATAAAGTCTTTTTACAATTCACAATATGATTTGCAACAAATCTTCTACAATCCTTTTGATCCAATGTTTTATTTTTTTTCTTTCTTTTGCACATCTTTTAATTGGAGCATCATCTAAAAATGGCATAGTCTTTTTTAGGATAAAATTCCTTAATACTTTATTCATCACATTCATCATATGAGCTACTGAATTAGTAGCCCCTTGAGGCAATATACACATGCTTACTAAATCCAATAGAGTCTTCATAATAATTAAATCTCTATTTTGTAATGCCAATTGGAATTCATCATATCTTGAGTAATAATCATCCATTGAATAGATTGCTCTTTCAGCAAATGCTTTTGTAAATTCATCCACAATTGGACTTGAATCCATATTTTTAATAGTCATTTTATTCACAAGTCTTGTATAAATGTCATTGTTCCATTTTTCTTTCATATTATAAACCATCGATTAAAATAAGGTGCAATTCTAAAATCCTCATTTTAATCTTTTTTTTGAATAAATTTACTAACTTGGATAAATGTACTTTTGATACTAGAATTGGCCGCAAATTCTATGGTTCATAAGAAATAGTAAAAATAACTATAGGTATTACAATATTTAGATCAATACATTCAATTTCATGTGTTTCAAATGCAAAAGCCTTTCCATGTTGTGAAAGAATTTTTCTAAAACATTCTTCTTCACATTTTGTCAAAAATCCATCACATCCAACCTTTAATCCATCTAATGTAGCATTTGTAAATTCATGCCCTATCTTCCTTCAATCCTTTAAATTTGGTTGTGTAGTTGCTCCTTTCATCATTTCTTTACAATCTGATGGTAATAGCAAAGCCATTGGTTTAACATTTTTTTCCATTGATTTATACTTAGTTTCAACATGTACCTCTTGGTGACTTAAGATTTCTATAAATTTTTTGAATTTCATCATACATACATTAATAACTCTATTTTCTTCTTGTAATCCATATTGCAACAAATAATTTAATTCTCCCATAGTATCTACAAATCCAACTTCTTCAAATACTTTTAAAATAAATTTGTCTTCAATCAATTCTCTATTTTTTTTTAAAATTTGCTCCATATTTTTAATACAATTTTTTTCTATTCTTTTCATCTTATCAATAGTCTTAAAAGATAATACACAATCTTGTCTCAATCCAATAAGCTCAATAGATAATATTTTCTCTTTTAAACTAAGTGGGATGTGAGCTAAAAATCTTAATTTAAGATAAGAAAATATAGATTAAGAATAAAATAGAAATAAATAAGAGTCAAGTAATTAAATAAATAAATAAGATAAATAAATAGGAATTACTGAATAATAATAATAATAAAAGAATAACCAATTGAATAGTAAATAGATCAATTTTGATAGAATAATAAATCAATTAAATTAAAATCCAATAGATGGTTGGAACAATGATCACGTAAGGATTTTATTTTATTATTATTATCATTATTATTATTATTATTTTCAATATTTTTTAATTTTAATTTTATAAAATTTATTTTATTATTTTATTTAATTTTGATTATTTATTTATTTAAATTGAAGTTAATGGAAATTTAAAATAGCAAATTATTGAATGAATGCAATTATAATATAAGTGTGTTGAATTGGATTAACGGCTAACAAGTCATAAGGGATAGTTGGTAACAATTTATAATAGTATGTTAATTAAATTGGTCAACGACCATCATGCGTAGAAACTGAAGCTAGACACACTCCCTGGTCACAGTGGCTCCTCGCACCAACAGGATCCCCACGTCCCTCGTTCACAGCAACGCTCCACAACCTTGTTCATAGTTTAGACATGCCATCACCACCATCGTGAAATCGACGCAACAATCTTCCGGAGGCCCACAATACCAGTGGAAGAGACTTTAAGCGTCGACGCACACTCAACCCAACCGGCACACACTGCAACTGCCTCGCTCCGAACCGCCGTCCAGCAAGAATCCAAGGAAAAATAAATAACATAAAAGACTTCACACCAAGTGTTGAGGAACATACAACCGTGCTGAATCAAGCAGACTCCGTCAACTCCTAGTCGATCTCCTTAGCAGCAGCCCACCTTCCTCGAATATGCCGCAACACCAAAAAGAAAAAATCAACCTCAAAATGAAATAAAATAAAATAAAAATAATAATAAAAATTCCACCGAGGTGTTGTCCGCAGCGCCCTCCAAGCCTTGGAGTCCAGTAGATCCGCTCTCCATTCGCTCACCTCCCACACTCATAGCAGACTTCAATCTAGCCACAGCAAGGGACTCCTCTAATTTCGGCCGCAATAACCGCACTTCAGCACAATAGTACACCGCGCTGCAATCTCAACTTCACCAAAGTAAATCGACCAGTTCACCAATCTCTTCCCACTCCAGTAACGGCGTCCACACGCAACCTCAGCACCTTCGATCCAGCACTCGTATTGCAGTGCCGCCTGACTTCAAATTCCAGCACTGCCGCTTCACTCTAGCTTCCAACCAAAGTCTCTAGCCGCACAGCCTTTCCCTCACACACTCCACCAATCGCCCAACGAAGGAACTCCAGCGCTGCCGGGTACCGTCCTCGTCTCACAGCAGCACCCCTGACGACAACCCGCTCTGCCCCGATTCCCCGTTCAGTCGCCGTCGACAGCCAACTGCCGAGCGGCCCAATCAGCCAGCCGCCAAGCGGCCCGATCAGCCGACCGCCGAGTGGCCCGATCAGCCGCTGACAGCCGCCTCGAGAGTGGATTAGCGTAGTATGCGCTGATCTGCGCCCGACCGGCCAGACCAAGCCATGCCGGTTCTCAACCGGCAGGCCATGCCAGTTGGGAATCGTGGGAAGATCGGTCCTCGTTCGTTTTTTTTTTTTTTTTTTTTTTTTTTAAATTTTATTTTAAGTCCTAAGCTCACCCTTGTGGGGGATCGTAAGGGCCTTGTGTAGGAACCTTTTCTACCCCAAATTCACATAGAAATTTAATTTTTGTAGTAAATTTTTCTAATTTTTTATTTAACCAATTTCCATTTTTTTTACCATGCTACCTCCAATTAGGAATTCCACCCCAACTCCATTTCTTTCCCAATTTTTATTCTAACCACCATGGATGCAAAAAGATTTATTTATTTATTTATCTTTCCACAATATCCTAACCAATTAAAAAAAACAATTGACGTTAGCCTTAGTCAATTATCCAAGGCTTACTACTCCTTAGCAAAAACTCTACATTGTGGTAGAGTTCAAGATCTTTATCATAAATCTAAAAAAGTCCTCTTTAATTTTTAATAATTCCCTAGTTTTTTAGTATAGTAATTAAATTACTAAATGCCGTCAGGATTCACCATTTAAAGTAACATTTTGGTTTAGAATTTAATGGAAATTTACTACATATAATACTATAATCCAATATAATTACCGCATGCGATATTATAAATTATCCTATCAATTAAAACTATAATTCCATATATTTGGGAATTTTTAGTAAATTAATGGTTTTCAATCACCATTAATTTAATTCTACACAATTGATATTTTTTAAGCTATTAATTGTCATTTTTATTCTAAATTAGAACTTAATTGAGAAAAATAAGAAAAAATGAACAAAAATTGAACAAAAATTAGAATTAGTATTATTTTCTTTATTGACATATGGCGACCGTCAGTGGGCTACTTGTCCAAGTAAAACGGATCCAGTTGTCTCTTGCTGCTATAGGTGCCTCATCTATTGGACATATGGTCAATTTTGTGCTATTTAAAAGACTAAGGAGAAAATTGTCCTCCCCTAATAGAATAGGCTTGGATCTATAAATAATAAAATTATTTAAACCATCCTTCCTCCCTTGTCAAAGCGAGTTTAGACTAAAAGGGAGATAGAAAAAAATATTAGAATCCCATATCTTCTCTTGACCAAAGAATTCGATCCAAAAATTAAAATCAATTAAATAATTAAATACCCAATCGCAGGCCTCCTCCATTAGAATGGAATTGAATCTTGATGTCTTGAGATATACTAGATATATCCCTCATACTACAGTAATTGGCCAATTTTTGCACTTACACTAGCTCAATTGGGATAGTCTAATAGTCAACAGATGGATTCGAATTCTAGACCACTTGAAACACAACTTATATGGTCAGCTGAACTAACACCTTGGGATATTGAGATTTAAGAAAAAAATAAAAACTTATAATTTCTCACCTCTACTACATTGATTTTTTCAAAACTTATAATTGGAACATGAAATATAGTTGCCTTTGTCCTTCCTTGTGCCTCATTCTTTGAAGTTATTTAGCAAGGTCATTCCCTCGAAAGATGAATTGAAGAGACTAGGACGAAGGCAAGATAAAGAAGAGTAGAGAAGATGATGGATAAAAGATAGATGCTCTCTATCCGTGCCTTGAATCTATAATCCTTATTTTCTACTCAATATCACCATGATGAGAAGCTCTTGGAGAACTAAGGCCTTCCCTTCAACCATAGGGAACTAGTTATGAAAATCCTTGGACATTCTCTTTAATTGCATCAATTCACACCTTGTATTCTTTGCACCGATTTCCAGCCGTATGGATGGAGAAATCCTCTCCATTTAATGTTTGAAGTTGAATCAAATTATTAGGATAAACTTCTTTGACAAGATAAGGACCCAACTACAAAGCATCAAATTTATTGGGAAAATCTAAGCAGTGAGAGTCTTATAAAAGGACTAGCATATTAGGCTGAAGGATTTGCTTCTTATAGAATTTGTCAAAAGTCATTTTTGGGCGCCTTTGAATGGTCTCAATGTGCTGAGCTCCTCCTTCGATCCTCATCTAACTGTTCCAGTCTCTCAAGGCGATAGACTAATGACTTCTTGCTAGTCAACCGGGCTCTAAATGACAATTCGAAGCAAAGGGACCTCAAATTCAATGGGAAGCATGGCTTCTAAACTATACACTAAAAAAAATAGTATAGCTTGTGTGGTCATCTTATAGGTGGTCCTATATGTCCACAAGGCGGCTAGAAGTTTCACATCCCAATCTTTTTTAGAGTCAGTGATCATTTTTTTCAAAATTGTGGCCAAGGTTTGGTTGACTCTTTTGATGTGTCCATTTGTCTAAGAGTGATAGGATGTTGTCTTCCTATAGTTGATGCAAAACTAGTCCGTCATATCTCGGATTACATCATTCAAAAAATATTTGCCACAATCACTAATTAGAATCTTTGGACAACCAAAATGTATAATAACCTATTCGAATAGGAAAGAAGCCATATTTTTGGCATTATTAGCTTTTACTGCCCTAACTTCTATCCACTTAGTGAGGTATTTAGTTGCCACAATAATGTGCTTCATTTTGCTACTTGAACTAAGGTGGATTTCTCCAATATAATCGAGGCCCCATTTTTCAAAGGGAACCAAGGATAGGGACACATAGAGTAGAAGTTCCATGTAGAGGTCATTGCGAGCATACCGCTAACAAGCGTCACAATGCTTGGTGTACTCGTGAGCATCCTGAAACATTGATGGCCAGTAATAATCGGCCCGGAGAACCTTTTGGCCAGTCAAGGTGTCAGAAAAATGTCCCTCGCAAGCAATATCATGACAAGAGGATAAGATGGCAGGGATTTTGTTGTCATTCACGTATCTACGGAGCACACCATCGATTCCACGGCGGTATAATTGGCCCCCTACTATTACAAAATATCGACTATTAACTTGTACCTTCCGACGATCATTTTTTGATAGAGTTGGTGGCAATTGCTGAGTTCAAAGAAACTCCGTGATGTTGTGATACCAGATGGAGTATAAGATCACAAGAAAGAAATCCTCATCCACAAGAGCATCATCAATTAGCATTGTATTGGATTCTCCTGGCAATCTAGAAAGGTGATCCGCTTGGATATGCTTTCTACCCAATTTATATTGAACTATGTAATCAAATTCTTCCAACAACAATATCCATCGTGCAATTCTGCCACTGAGATCTGGTTTGTTAATCAGGTATTTGATTACCATATGGTCCACATAAAGACCACACAGTTCAATAAGAGATAATGATAAAATTTCTTGAAGGAGAACACCATGGCCAAACATTCCCGTTTGGTGGTGGTGTAGTTCTTCTCAGCGGGGTTTAGTTGACGGCTAGCAAAGGCCATCGGATAATCCTTCCCATTTTTACTCGAAGGTTGACATAATACACTTTCCACTGCTAAGGAGGAATCATCATAATACACATGGAAGGACAATTTCCAATTGAGAGGCCTTAACACAAGGTATGTGCTTAATTTGGACTTGAGTACCTCAAAAGCGTTTTGGCATTCTGTGGTCCATTCAAATTTGACAACCTTTTGTTGTAACCAATTGATGGGAAGGGAAGTAGTGGCATAGTTTGGAATGACCTCCCCATACCAACCAATATGCCCCAAGGTCCTTTGGACCCCTTTAATATCGGTTGGAGGAGGCAAATCAACTATAACCTTGATCTTTTTGGGGTCCGGCTCTCTACCAGCCTTTGAAACTATATAATCCAACAACACGCCCCGTTGTACTGCCAAAAAAATCTTGTCAAGATTCAATGCTATCTCAATCCTCCTATACCTTTCAAAGTTTTCACGGACACAAGCCAAATGATCGGCCTTCGAGGATTGAGTGCTAAAGTCATCAATGAACACTGTCATTGATGTGTGAAGTAAGTCCGAGAACGCATAGGTCATGGCCCTCTGGAATGCGGATGATGTATTGCACAACCCAAAGGATATGACCACGTAGATGAATATACCCCAAGATGTAATAAAGGCGGTTTTATGGTAATTATTTGGGTGAATCAAAATTTGGTTATAACCGGAATATCCATCCATAAAAGTGTAAAGCTCATGTCCGGCCACCTCATCCAAGATTGTATTAATAAAGGGTAGAGGAAAGTGGTCCTTTTGAGTGCATTGATTAAGCTTTCGATAATCTATATACACTTACAGCTTGCCATTCTTCTTCTTGACTAAGACCATGGGGGAAATCCAATCCGTAATTTCTATAGGCCGAATGAAACCAGCGTGCAACAACTTCTCCAATTCTGCCTTGACAATCAGTTGAAGTTGTAAGTTCATCTGCCGCTCTTTTTATAAGGTTGGGGCCTAAAGATGAACAATTAAACCACTAAGAAGTTTATTTGGAAGGATAAAGATAAAGAATGAATGAATGAAGACAAGGGGTGGAGTTCTTCATTCTTATTGGTCAATAGTCATGTCCAATAGGCTTTAAGAAGGCTGCTTGCAACAAGAACAAGGGTTTTGGCAACTTCAAAGAGGCCATTAGAAAAACATAGACTAGGATTAGAAAGCTTGTTTTTGTACTATAATTTTGGTGTAAGAATAAAGAGATTTGGAGTTTTTATGAGAGAGGAGTAGGCGCTTGAAATTAAGGTGTACAAACTATACCTACTATCACTCTTTTGAAGATTTGAGGAGTTGTATAAAAACTTTTGGAGATCAAGAAGTGTAGTTAGAGAGGTGATTTTAAGATCTACATCTAATATTAAAGAATTTTTATATTTAGAATCCTAAAGGAAGAGATATTGGGAGTGAAAGATAGCAGATTGAATTCCAAGATAGAAAATAGGCTGTTTTATTAATAGTGATGGGATTTTCCATATCTTAAGTTTTTCGACAAATTTTTGTCTCAAATTTTTTAAAAAGATATATTATTATACTAAAAAGCTATAAATCAAAGTTTCATAGCATTTGGACTTTTAGATTATGAGATATAAAGAATTTAATACACAGGTGTTTGTAAACAAGGGTTTGAAGCTATTGCTAGGATTTTGGCAATATCTAAAGATTGGTAATGATTCAATAGTTGAAATTTGTGGTGGTAGTTGTAAAGAATATATTAATACTTCATGCAAATTTGAAGTGGATTTAGACAGTTGGATTAAAGGTTATGGATTATTGAAGTTTGGAAAAAATTTCCTTCCTATAGAGGAATGAGGGTTTTAGAACATTTGTTATGCTTTGAGTGGTTTGATGAAATAAGACTTATGTATTGGGTGTAATAGCCCTATGAAGAAATCTTTTATATAAATTTGGGGGATTTATTATACTTGAATCTTGATTGAATAATTAGTAGTAGCCAAAAGCCTAGTGCTTTCTTGAGGCAAATTCTCTCTACCACGACACTGTAAAGAGTATGTTCCATTGTCATAGACCTTTATCACGACATATGGTCAAAACCAATGTTTAAAAAATTTTCATAATGTACTATGTTGATTATCCAAACTACTATCATAGACTAATATCCAATTATCTTCTTCTAATTTTTTAAGTTATAATTAATGCAATGTTATCAAATCTGTCCTTATTCTTTTTCCTTGCTTCTTTCAATCTCCCAATTGCTACTTCAATATCTTAAAGTCTTCTTTCCAATTGTTGAGTCTGTAATGCTAAAAGCTCCTTTCTATTAAGTTCATCTTTCTAAGATAATATTCTCTATGTAGGCACTATTTCTTCTATTGGCATAACTAGCTTTTGTCCATACATTAACTCAAAAGGCATATAACTAGTTACTATACCTTGAGTTGTACAATCAACCTATAATGCAAATGGTAGTAGCCTTGGCCACTGATGTACTTTGTCGTTGCATGCTTTTACTAATATCTTAATAATAGGTGAATATCCTCGCTCACTCTTTCCATTACCTTCTAGATTATGTGTTATCAAAGAAAGTTTAATTCCCATTCTACCAAAGAGTTTTCTTCCTTCTTTTACATCCAATTTACTTCTATGTCTAATGATTTTTCCAATACAACCATAGGGACAAACAATGTCTTCTAAGAGAATATATTGGTATATTTAAACATACACCTTTTTTTTTTGATAATGCATTAATATAAAACTTTGTGTCTACATCATCTTCTAAATCAATCATATCTTCTTCATCATAATATCTTACTTTTGATAATATATCTGTAATTGAATTATCTTTTCTTGAAATGTGCTTAAACTTTGGATTCATAGATTTAATATATGCTATCTATCTTAATATAGCAATATCAAGAGTTGAATAAGTTGTGATCATGTCCAATAAAGGTAGACAGTCTATTTCTATAACTATTGAAGCTCCAATCAAATATTCTTTTTTCATAACTGATGATATTTTTAACTCTTCTCTAAATATGCTTATATTATTTATTTTTCTAATATATTTTATTTTACCTTATTTATGGCCATACAAAGTAAGTAGAAGCCTCTTCTATAAAAAGGTAGTATTAGCCTTTTAACTTTTTTTTACTTTCTTCTCTATTACTTATAATTCTAAGATAATTTCTTAAAATATTTCTATTTAAGCTCTTATATATTTTAAACATCTTTTTCTTCTTTCATTTAATGGCTATGTTACTACACGATAATGATATTTGCTAAGTTGAGACATAAATATTATTATTATATATAAATTCTACTAATAGTAGATACAAGATCTAATTGTCTTATTGATAGTTGATGTTGTATTGTAAATATTGCTCCAAAACTTAATTAATTTGTTTTGTTTGGCTATCAATTTAAAGATGAAAAATTAAAGAAAGTTTAATATCTACCTTCAATATTTCAAAAAAGCATCCTTAAAACTTAGATACAAACTGGGATCCTCAATCAAATACGATATTATTTGATAAGCCATGTATGAGCCAAAAATTTGTTGCCTCACATTAGTTAGTTTAAAAAATTTTAAAAAATTTTAAAAAGTTGAAGATTTAGAGTTAGAAAGATAAATTAGAGAGTAGTTATATTAATTAGTGAAAATAGTAGTAGAGAAGAAAAATAGAGACGTGGAAATAATTAGAAGTAGAAAAAAATTATTTAAAATAGTAATTATTTTAAAATTAATATTTTTATATGGAAATGGGATAGGAAAGGGCCCTACATTAAGCCCTTGCAATCCTCCATAAGTATGAGTTTGGAACTTTGAGAATGCTGTTCATCCTCTTAGTCAGATCTGGCAGAGCTTTGCCTAGGCTTGCCGATGCCCTAAATCCACCAAGCTCATGTGCATGGCACGACATTCATCATCCTTGTATTCTAGTCATTGTCCCCCAGATGCCCTCATTTTTCTACGTCTCTAGAGGTTATTGGAAACTAGGATTTCGATGGTGGCCGAAATAGTGGCGGGATAGAGGAGTATGAGACATTATTTTTGAGAGCACATGAGGGCACATTATACACAAGAGGAATTGGTGTGGTTTGATGAAATCCATTGAAATAGAAGATCATAACCATCTTAGAATGTATAAGGATTGTAAAAGTCCATAAAGATGATATGAAGGATTCTTGGACCTTGAACAAATGTCACAAGAGACTACAAAGTCCTTTACAGCCTTTTATATTTGAAGCCACCAAAAATCTCAAAAAATAAATTCTAAGGTCTTATTAAATCCAAAATGACTATAGCTAGAAAGTCATGGCAAGATTGAAGAACACGCAATTGTGTTGGTCTTTTTAGAATATACAAATATTTTTCAAAATATAAAAAGTCTTCTTCAAGCTTCAACTTGTCAGTATTTTTATTGACGTGACGTTTAATATCAAGGGCCAAAGCATCATTAGTAGTTACAATATGTACCTGATCAAAAAAATTAGAATAAAAAAGTATCAATGTAATAATAGAACAAAGACAAAATTACTTTAATTTCAACACAGTTGTATATTATTGATTAAACATTGCCTCTCTTATCTTTGGTATAAGATATGATCTCTTTAATAAAGTATCAGATAATCTTTGTTACTTTCCAAGTTCATAAGTGATAATAAAGTTAAATCAAGATAATAACATATTCTATTGAATTTAATAACAATTAAGAACTTAAATTGATATAAAATATTTCAAATTCTTATGATCTATATATATAATTGCAAGATGCATTGCTCTTTTAAGAAAATGATGCCATTCTTGAAAAAAATCCACAATAGCAAGGAATTCCTTATTGTGGATTTTATAATTAATTTTGACAGTAGAAAAATTTTGAAAATAAAATATAACAAGATGGAGTTTATTGTCTTTACCTATTTGTGAAAGTATGGCCTCTAGTACAAAATTTGAAGCATCTATCTCTATATAGAATACCTTTATAAAATTTTGAGCCAAAAACTTATCAAATTGCTTAAGATATAAGTCAAAATACAACCACTAATTAAATGAGATTACATATTATTTTTAGATTATAAGTATTGATTTCAGCTCCCTATATCTCCTTCATCCTAACTTGAATCTTATTATATTGTATATAAAAAGTATAGTTAAGAAAGTGCTCTTTTTAACCATAATTTCTAATCCAGTATTGCTTTCTATACTCACAATTTATAACCAAAAGAGTGACAATAGTTACAATTTTGACACCTTAACTTTGAGTGCCTATATCTTCTTTATAAAAAGTCCAAATTACACAATTTTTGTACCAAAATCATAGCCAAAAAACTAAACTTGGTGATTCTAGCTTTTAATATTCTAATCTATTTAGAAAACAAATCCTAATTTTTAATAAGACCTTAAGCAACCTCTTTAAAGTCCATTGGGCATGACTTTTGGCCAATGTTAGGAATATAAGATAGTGGATTAGCAAAAAAATAAAAAGAATATTATAGAATAATTTCAAAAATAAAAAATTAAATAGACAAGAACAAGAATTAAATCAAGAATAGAGAATTAGATTGATATCAAGAACAAGGCAATACTTTAGATTGCTCCAAGATTTATATTAGCAAGACTGAGATGCTCCTTGGTCTTGCCTCCTATTTATATTATAAGACCTATGTCTTATTGGACCTTCTAAGAACATCCAAGAAGATTCTAAAAGCCTGAGGAAGATTTTGGAAGACTCTAAAAAGTCTACGGGAGATTTTGAAAGCTTAAAAAATATTCTAGAGGGTTCTCAAAGACTACAGAAGATTCTTAGAAGATTAAAGAAAGTTCTAGGAGGTTCTAGGAGGTTCTAGAAGATTTTAAAAAGCTATGGAAGATTTTAGAAGACTACAGAAAGTTCTAAAAAGTAGTAACTTAAAATATATCCGTGACATCACTTTCCCTTCTAACAACGAGTTTCACAAGGAGCCAAAGTGATTTGATGATCAAATCACATATGTAAGAAATCTAGAATTTGTCAAAGTAGAGAAGCAACATATTCTGTTTTATGTTCATTGATTATTGATTCAAGAAGATCCTTGAGATGGTGTCAATAACTTTTAGATATAATCTTTGTTAAACCAATGTCCTATCCAAGAATTTGCTCTTCATTGCAACCTTTAAAACATCCTCCAAATATAATTTCTAGTCCACTTAGAATCATCCTTCCAATTTCAAGGAGTATTACGAAAACTCGGACATTTGAATTGAGATTTTTGTGATGAGGCTGTATCTCCAAAGACTCCAAACATGGCCTTATTTAATGTTAGAATATTCTTTCTTTGTCTTATCCATGTTTTTTAAATCCAAAAAATTATGAAAGTTGCAATGGTTTTTCAACTCCTTGTATGGCTGAAAAGTCTTCTGACTCTTATTCCTACAATTCTCTTAAAATATAGAGATTTGACATGATAACTAATAAGCTTCTAGTAGGATCTATTATATCTTACAAAAAATACAAGTGCAAGTCTTGGCGTGGCTCTCCTCTTTTTATACTTGTCTTTTGTTGTTGATAGAAAGCATCATTTAGAAGCCAAGAGATATTGCTATCCACAAAATCTTCAATGACACTTGAATCTAAGATTTGAAAAATATTGTTGATGGAATTTGTAAACTTTCTTAGATGCATTTTTATGATTATCTAAAGGTTTTCATATTCTTTCACTAACTCCATAGCCCTTCTAATGGATGAAATATTTCAATCATCTATGTCTTATACGCAAATCCAATATTTCATCCACTTTGTATTCAAGCTTTAGATTGACTTCAATTGGAGTTGGTGGTGGAATAGTTCTTCCAATAATATTTGATTTATAATAGGTTTCTAAAAATAAGACATGAAAGACTGGATGAATGCGCATACTACTTGGTAGTTCAAAATGGAAACTTATTGGATTTATTTGGTGTAGAATTATAAAAGGTCCAAGTCTTTGATAATCTAATTTCCATGACGGTTGATTTATTTGTATATTTTGCTAGAGTAGCCAGACATGATTTCCTACTTTGAACTTTGATTGGTTCTTGTAATGAATGTTTGCATAGTCTTTATATTGGTCTTGAGCCATTTATAGTTGGAATTTTAGTTCTTTATGGATGATTTTTAAGTAAGTAGCTTGACTTTCTACAGTAGGGCTTTTCACATCTTTAATTTAGAATAGATTTATTTTAAAGTAGTATCTATAGTTTGAGATGAATGGAACTTACTTCGTTAAAGAATATTTGGAGTTATTGTAAGCAAACTCAATTAATGGTAGAAAGTCCATCCAATCATCTTATTGATAATTTATACTACAACAAAGATATTATTCAAAGATCTGATTTATTCATTCTGTTTGACCGTCAATCTAAGGATGATAAGCGGTATCATATGGCATGATTTTCTATTTGGGAATACACTGGATACCTGGCTGTAGAGAGTTTACTTGAAAATTATTGATAAAATTCCAATAAGTGATTTATCCTTAATAAAAAGGACAAATAATATAAAAATATTACAAAAAAGAAGTTGTGTTGATAAAACCCTCTTATATCCAAGTAGGTATGTACAAAAAGGGTTTAAATTTCTACAAAAAGCCTTCAAAATTTTGTTCACTTGTAAGGACTTATTTCTTATTGAACTTTAGAGTTCAATAACTCTTGATTCAACTATTCAATTTCTATATAATATCCTTCATAATATAGGTAATACTTTTAAATTTCATTACAAAGAAGATTTAGCTATAAATTTGCTTCTAATCATCCGATATCTCAAAAACCCTAGTAGATGCTTAAAACCCTAACTCAGAGATACCTGAGCACTATTTTTCTTATATCTCACAAATCCACAATTTTAATGCCACAAAATTTTTGCACATAGTTTTATGACATAAACATATACACTCTTGAAAATTTTGAGCCAAAAATCTATCAAATTGCTTAAGATATAGCTCAAAATATAACCACTAGTTAAGCGGGGTCACTTACTACCCTGAGCTTACAAGCATTGACTTTAACTTCTAATATCTCTTTCAATTAAGCTTAGATTTTATCAAACTATACATGAAAAATGTAGCAAAGAAAGTGATCTTTCCAACCTTAGTCACCGATCCTCTATTGCTCTTTGTATGCATGAGTTATGTCCAAAAGAGTGATAGTAGGTACAATTTTGACATCCTAGCTTTGACTGCCTATATCTCTTTCATAAAAAGTCCAAATCATGCAAGATTTGCACCAAGACCATATTCAAAAATCCAAACTTATTGACCCTAGCCTCTAATGTTCAACTCCTCCTGAAATTCAAATCCTAATCCCTAATAAGCCCTCAAGCATGATTATTGGCCAATTAGAATAGAGATTTCTATCATCCACCTCTATCCATCCACATGGATGGCCAAACTACCCTCTTTTATATTAAAAACCCCTTTCTAATCTTTTTTCTTATAAGATTCATATAATATGTATTCTAAATATCAAATAAAAGAAATAAATAAGATCTTAAGGATCACCAATGTCTAATAAAGGTGGCTTAAGATATACAAAAATTACTATCAATATAAAATCAACTTCAAAATTACTATCAAAAGAAGAAATAAGGTTCTATAAATCTTAATAATAATCCTTGTAATAGATCCCTTCTAAACTAGCAACCTAACTACATCCTATAACCAATAAATCTATTATTATAGCTTTCACTTAATTGTACAATAAATTTTATATTTAATATATATGTATAATTTTTTCACATAGTAGCCAAACTACAACATGACAGCAAATGAGAAGTTGATCTTAATCTTCAAAAGTTGAAATAGTCCTATCCAAAAATTTGATACAAATTTTAGTCTATGATCCAAAATAATGTCATTTAGAAGGCCATATATTTGATAAATATTATCAATAAAAAACTTGGTCGTTTCTTCCCTAGAAATAGTCTTATTGCACAAGATAAAATATGCCATCTTGATAAGACAATCTACTACCACAAAAATTGAGTCTTTTCCATTTGAAATTGAAAGGTCTATAATGAAATCTATAAATAATGATTGCCATGGGCCTTTAGGAACTAGAAGGGGTTGCAGAAGTCCATATGGTTGGTATCTTGGGATCTTTGTTAGGGCACAAATTTTGCATAATTGAATGAATTCTTTCACCAATTTCCACATTTGAGGCCACCAATAATTTCTTGATATTAATTCCAAGGTCTTATTGAAGCTACAATATTCAACTACTAGAAGATCATGTTGTGCTTGAAGAATTTAAAGTCTTGTAGGATCTGAGAGAATATATAAGAGATCTTTGAAATATAACAATTCATCCTCATATTTGAAATTATTGTTTTTTTTCACATATGTATTTTTTAGATATTATTGAATATTTTCTATAAATAGATCTATTTTCATTACTTTATGGATTTTTATCTTAAGAATTATATTTGTATAAATAAATATTATCAATATCTTTAACTGTAAATTGGACGACTTCAACATGACTAATTTTTGTTGATCCAATACAACATCTTCTATTCTTGGTACAAGATATGATCGTTGAGAAAGGGCATATGTTTTCCTTAAAATTTTTTTGAACAACATATAATTGCAAAATTGAATCAAGATAATGACATGTTCTATTGTACTTCTCGACGATTCAAAATTCAAGCACTTATAAATTCTCCAAGTTTTTATGGTTGGTATATATAATGATTTTGTATTAAATCCCATCCAGCAAATAGCGCCACTTTTTAAAAGCATCAACAATTGCCAATAGTTCTTTGTTGTGGATCTTGTAATTGATATCTGCAACTGAAAATTTTTGAGAGTAGAATGCTACTAGATATAGTTGACCATCAGCACCAATTTGAGAGAATATAGTTTTAAGTACAAAATCTGAGGGATTTGTTTTTAGAATGAATAGTTTTGTTGGATCTCCATAGACAAGTATAGAGGCTGAAGTGAAAGATTCTTTTAGCTTCTTGAATATTTTTTCAGCCTTGTCATCTCAAATAAATTTATCCTTGCATGTGAGTCGCGTTAATGGAGCCGCAATCTTGGAATAATCTTTGATGAAGATTTTGTAAAAATTTGCAAATCCCAAGAAACATTATACATCTCTGATTAATGACAATTGTTTTCACTCTATAAGAGTTTGTATCTTCTTTGGATCCATAGAAATCCTATTTTTAAAAGCAATATATCTCAAAAACTTGACTGATGGTTGATAGAAAGAGCACTTCTCTAATTTGACATACAATCCACTTTCTTGTAGTTTTTCCAATACCTTATGTACATGATGTTCATGTTCTTGTTTGTTCTAAGAGAAGATCAAAATATTGTCCAAGTATAGGACTACAAATTCATTTAAGTATTCTCGTAAGATATCATTTATTATATATTAAAAGATTATAAGTGCATTTGTAAGTCCAAAAGGCATAACATTGTGCTCAAAATGTCCATACCTTATGCAAAATGTTGTCTTCTATTGATCTCCTTCTTTAATCTTGATTAGATTATAGGCACATCTCAAATCAATCTTTGTAAAGATCTTTGCGTGTGCTAATTGTTCCAATAATCTTGAGATTAATGATAATAGATAGCAATTTTTTATTGTTACCTTGTTCAAATCTTAATAGTCAACACTTATACGTAAAGAACCATTTTTTTTCTTTACAAATAAGATAGGAGCTCCCGCACGTGATTTTGAATGTGTATTAAAATTTTTGATTAGATTTTTATTAATGTATTTCCACAAGGCTGTAAACTCTATTTGTAATAAATTGTAAATTGGACCAAATGGAGGTTCAACTCTATCTTATAATTCAATTGCACAATCGTAAGGACAGTGTTTTCATAATATGTCTGCTTTTCTCTTTACAAATATGTCTTCAAGGTCATGATATTAACTAGGAATATCCTATTTCAGTTGCTCTATTGGCTCTTTTATTGGGATAGCATACAATGCAAATGCAGTTCCTTTCTTTACTGCCTACATAAATGCTTTAGCTCTAAGAAATGGAGGAGTATCTCATTTCTTCTCTTGATGTTTGGATCTTGTGAAAATCTTTCACAAATTCCAATTAATATCAGGATTATGTAGTTTAAACTAAGGAAGTCCAATGACAATAGGATTTATTGGACATTGAATGATGTTGAAAATCCTAAATCCTAAACTATATCCTAAATAAATCTTAAATCCAAAACCAAACTCTAAATCAAATCCTAAATCCTAAATCAAATCCTAAACCCTAGACCAAATCTTAACCAAATCTTAAACCAAATTCTAACCAATTCAAATCAATCTTAGGAAAAATTAGAACCTCAATATCTGTTGATTAGACCATTGATCTTATTTAAAACTTTGTACATCTTTTAATCTCTTAGTCAACAACAAGCACAACAAATTTGAAGGAAATCAATCTTATCAAATGGAAGAAAAATCTTAAAAACTTCTCGGGGGTTGGCCGGCCTCCTTCTCCAACCTTGATGCTGATCTTCCAGTATTGATTTCTCCCTTCTTCACCATTCAATTAGTTTCAAATCACTCACAAGTATAGGAAAACAAGTCTACTATCCACACAAATAAAGTTTATTCCAATCCAACTAGCAAATTGCTCAAGATCTCAAAAACCCTAACTAACCCTCAAAACTTAATTTTTGAGACCTTGATCCACTTAAACCTCAATCACATATAATTAAATTGTTAGATTTAGCTCTAATTTATAGCACACATTAATAACAACAATATCCAAAAATCCACAAAATTTTAGCAATGGGTCTGCTATAAACCTCTTGAAATTGCCTAAAACATCAATCCTATTTTATTTCACAAAATCCCAAGTTGCCCAAAACAAGCCTGACTTTGCAAAGCTATTACAAAGTCATTTCTTATTCAAATCACTCAAAATCAACTTATATACAAATCTCTTCAAGTCCATTGTCTAATTTCAATCTTTGATCTACAAAAGCCTCTTAGATCTGCCGTAGGCATGCAGTTTTGTGCTTTAAGGTCTAATTTCGACCCCAGCTCATAACTGGTCCTTTCTGGGTATCTATTTCGAGATTTTTGTAGTAAGTTTTTTTGAAACCTATTCTCAACTCCCTCTTATATATGCCTAAATCATTTTATTTTCCAATCTACTTTGTTTTGCCTTACTTATGGCCCTACAAAGTAAATAGAAGCTCATTTGTAAAAAGGGCAACATTAACACTCATTAGTTTTATTCCCTTTTTACTATTATGTATTTTTCTAAGATAATTTGCTACAATATTTTGAACTAAGATCTTCTATAATATACTATTTCTACACTCTTTCACTTAATAATCACGTGACAGCACAACAATATAAACGCTCAAAAAAACAATGCCGACCATTCAATTGGTACTGCTACTCCACAACTAAGAATAAACTTTGTGATCCAATCTTCCACAAATTCTCCTACTACAATCTACTATCTTCTTCCAATCACATAACAACATCTGGCAATGCTACATTGTCTCAATAGACTACTTATACCTGCTTCACTTTCCAATCACTGGAAATAACTTCTCATGAAGAATTTCTTCTAAAACAAATCATCTCTCCAAATTTCTCTTTCATCTCTCAACTCTCGCAGCCTATATGGCATAACATTCTCACTCACAAATAAATTGCATTGACATGTCTAGTCTTAGGCTGCCAAGTCACCTCACTAAACTCAAGTAACAATTGATTACAATTCCTTACTCATCCATATATTATTGAATTGAATTATCTATTTTATTATTGTATTCTATGATCAACATGATTCAATCAATCAGAATGAAATCCGGATTTTCCACTACAATCTAAAAAAAAAAAGAAGTAGCACCAAGCTTATCCCGGCTCAGCACTATCACAGTCTGGTCCCGACTCCTCCATACTAAATCAATTTATAGTTATCTCAACTATGTTAACTGCTACACAACCGATGATAACTATTTTTTTTAACTTCTTCATCCATTCTGCCTTCTAAACTGGTCATTCATCAGCTTATTACCTATTTTTAATCCTACAAACTATGTATCATAAATAATAAAATTTCTATCCATTCTACATAGCTCCATTCCTAATTGTGCAACGCCCTTGCAAACACAAAATTGGTAAAAAAAATTTTGGTTATAAAGCTAGCTCTTTGGAATGGAATGCTCCTGCATCCTCTGTAAGAGATTTTTCTATGTCTGGCTCTAATAATACGTCCTCATCTTCCTCCAATAAATCCACATGATTACTCTTTAACTAGCTATTAAATCTTTGTTATCCGCTCCCAATTCCCAAACTTGAGCCTCCAATTGTAGAATTCTGGCATCTTTCGCCTCTAATTGGCACTCTTGTTCCTTCATCTTCTCTTCCAGTTCACTAATACTCAAAACTGGTGGAAGAGATATTTATGGCTGAAAGACATTGGCCAAATTGCCCTTCAATTTTGCCACTACTTCCTTCAATATATCCATTTATCCATTTCAATACTATATTAGTTTCCCAATTTCACCTTTTTTTGTTCCGATTTTGCTGCTTTTTTACGTTGTCGGATAGAAAGAATATGCCTTGGAAAAACGCCGGGTTCCTAGTTGCTACTAAAACTAGCAGGAAACATGAGAGAAGCCGTGCAAGTATCTTCTATACTTGTACAATATTTGTTCAAGCTTTCAAATTATACTTGTATTATACTTGTATAAGACTTGTATAAATATAAAGTATAAATTCTTGAATAATACTTATATAAATATTTATATAATACTTATATAAATATTTATATAATACTTATATAAATACTTATATAATACTTATATAAATACTTATACAAACACTTATACAAACACTTATATAAAATAGTATATAATCTTTGATATAATATTTGTATAAATACTTATATAAATATTATATATAATATTTATAGAATACTTATATAAATATTTGATATAAATACAAGTATATATATTTGTATAAAAGGTATAAGCAAAGTGTGTATATATTCAAGTACACCTCAAAATACAACCGCATATGAAGAATACAAGCTATTCAACAAGTTGAAATTAAATAAATCACTAAAAATTCATCCAAAGGTCAAATCAAGCATACTTATAGCCTATAAAAATCCAATAATCTATTATAAAACATATCAAAATTTCACAAATAGATGACTTACCATTTAAAAGTTATGACTAAAAGAAATAGGCACTAAAACTTCCCAGCAAATGCAAAGGCAGCAAAGCTCCTCTTCACTTCAGCCTTTGTTGTAATTACTTCCCTTCTCCAAATTGAGCATGCAATAACTTTTTAGAAAGCTCATCATCATCTAACTTATATTAAAATTTTGCATGCATGCCTCTCAAACTCCAGATTTTATAGCTAGTTGATTCTACTCTTCAAATCCTAGCAACAATTTGCCCTCTTGATACTTCACAGCTCATAAAACTTTCATAAAAGCTCCAAATGTATTGATTTTTTTTTTCATAGAAAGCTTACACAAGCTACTATAAGCATCTAAAATATCAAAAATATTGAAGATATTATCCGGCTTGGGTGATTGAACAAACTCTCTGCCCTATTCCAAAGACTCAAAATCAAACTTGCAATGGCAAATCGAAGTTTCTACCATCACTTTTCGATAGCAGCAGACCTCACTCTACTAAAACAAGCATAATTTTTAGCTTACAACTCCAATACAAGCAAGTGAGTAGGTTCTAGAATCCTCACAATTCAAATAATACACAATTCAATTTTCATCACAAACGCTTTTGTATCCTCAGAGCTATCTCTCTCCAAAGATCACCACTCAAAATTGCCAAATCCTAGGTCTTGTAAGAGGAGTATATCCCCCTTTCCTTCCATATCAATCTATGAGACACCCACATGGGCAGCCAAATCTTATTAGATGGGCCCTATTCATCCCATGCTCTTCTTTTTTATCCCTCACAAGGTCCATTCTATCTCAAAAGTCAATAAGAAAGGTAAAACAACCTTTATCTTTCTTTTAATTAGAAAAGAGTATATTCTAGGATATAATTAAGGTAAAAAAAGAACAAATAGCTATCTTAATTCACTAATTAAGTGGCTATAATAAATCATCTCCTTATAATATCTTCTAAAATAATCTCTAACACTCACACATGTAATAACAATAGATACAAGATATATAATATTTTTATACACTGCTTACATATAATATAGTATGACAATGTTTTGCTTACAATTGGTACTTTAGCGCCTCTCTTTTCAAATTCCATGTCCTACAATTCTCTGTTAGTTCTTACTTTTGATTGTTCAGGATTCTTTGAGTGCGATCTTTATCATTCGCCCAATTTTTCTTTTCTTCCACTAATTTTTTGTTCCAATGCCAGCTTAGATTCCGTCTTTGTCCTAATAAAGTGACCTTGTTCCACAATTTGATGGCTTTTTTTCATTATCTCTTTCCTGCTCGACTTCAATTGTTGCCTTAAATTTCCTTCCAATTGACTCACAATAAGCTACAATTGGAAAATTTGATTCAATATTATTTTTGTGAGGTTCTCTTGTTCCAATATTCCAGTGTTCAAAATTGGAGCCTTAGCCGCCGTCTCAATTATTGCATGAATTGGAATCTGCCCTGGTATAGTCTCGGGGATAGCCTCTCGTTCCCGCGATCTACTTGATTCTCCAATTTTGTGCACCACTACCTCTGCACTAACTGATAAACTCCCCATACCTTGTTGTGGCATTGAAGAAGGTACAATTTTTTCCACTGCTGGTTGACTTAATGTATATACAATAATGGAGTACATATAGTTGGAGCATAGCAAAGATGTGAATTTATCTGTTTTTTGCTTGGCTCCCATCTTTGCATGGATACAAGTTACTACAAAGGTTGCCCAATTAAACACCATACCTTCAAGTGTTTCAATCATAGCAAACAGTAAGCGCTTGGACATGTATATAGTATGCCGGTTCAAGCCTAATCACTTCTGAATAAACCGCATCCACTCCACAAGCTCTGGTGTTAGTGCCTCCGCCACCTTCTATCCTTGATTCTTCTCAAATGACGACATGTCTCTCTTGAAGTAGCTTCTCGGTCTGAAGTCACTGGATACTTTGACGCCTACGGCAAGCTCACCTATTGATAGATGTAATACCTTCTGTAAAGTATATTCATCAATCCCAATTATTCTCTCCTTTACTACACTCAAACTATCCTCAGGGTAGTAATTTTCTATATACTCTGCCACCAGTTCTACATCAATTGGTGGCAAGTTATCTGATCCTCGCAAAAACACATACATCTGTGCATTTTTAAAATCTCTCTGCCTTTGTGGGAACCAACAAATTTCCAACTTTATTGGCTCTATGTTGGTAATCACCACTAGGGACGGTGATTGCAAGTTATTTTTACTTCTCATATTTTGGACATTTTTCTCTCTGTCCGCAGCTCTCTTTGACCTTTCCATTGACATTGTATAATGCTTACTACGCACTCCCTGCTCGTACTAATTGTTACTCTCCGACTGCAAAAAATTCTATACTCCAATAAGCATATACTCGAACAACCAAGTTAAAAATTAGAATGCTAACGAAAACTTCCACTAAGTGCTTCGCTCCTAACCTTTTACTTGGGGTCTGAACTAACAATCCTTAATCCAGTGTATCAGAACATCTTTTCCGATTTGTGTGACTAGTCTGTATGAGGATCCAAAACTGACCATCAGCCATCTTTTCTAACCATTATGCACCTTTAATAAAGATAAGCTATCATGAACAAGTACACCCTCTTCCCTCGAGTTTTGAAAATCTGTCTCCGCTTTACATAAAATAAAGACGTTGTCGCGTGGCGTGAACTTCTATCTAGGAATACACCGGGTACCTAGTGCATTTAGCTTACAAGCACTGACTTCAACTCGCAATATCTCCTTGATTCTAGCTTGGATTTTATCGAGCTGTACGTAAAAAGTGTAGCCAAGAAAGTGCGCTTTCCAACCCTAGTCGCTGATCATTGATTGCTCTCTGTATGCGCGAGATATACCCAAAAGAGTGAAAGTAGGTCCAAAATCGACACCCTAACTTTGAGCGCCTATAACTTCTTCATTAAAAGTCCAAATCATGCAAGATTTGCACCTAAACCATACCCAAAAACCTAAACCTGATGACCCTAGCCTCTGATGTTCGACTCCTCTCGAAAAACAAACCCTAACTCCTAATAAACCCTCGGGCAGCCTCCTTGAAGCCCATTGGGCATGATTTTTGGCCAATTAGAATAGAGATTTCTATCATCCACCTCTATTCATCCACATGGATGGCCAAACTACCCTTTTTACACTAAAAACCCTTTTCTAACCCTTCTTCTTATAAGATTTACATACTTGGTGCTTTAAGCATCAAATAAAAGAAGTAAATAAGATCTTAAGGATCACCAATGTCTAACATAGGTGACTTAAGATATATACAAGTTACTATCCATATAAAATTAACTTCAAAAGTCACTGCTAAAAAGAAAAATAAGGTTGTATAAATCTTAATAATAATCCTTTTAATAGATCCTTTCTAAACTAGCAACCTAATCATATCCTATAACCAATAAAATCTACTGATATGACTTTCATTTAGCTAAATAGTAAATTGTACATTAAATATACATGTACAATTTTTTCACATAGTAGCCAAACCACAACACGACATCCACCCCCTCCAAACCTGTGCATCCTCCGGTATGCACCAACAAGAGTTGAAGTTGTGGTCTGCGTCATATTATTACCCATATCATATTAAATCCATTCTCATGAAGTTTTACAATTCATGTACAAATATATATTCCTTCTCTTGCGAGAGTACTTTCTTTGATGTACCACTACATCCTCGCTCTATAGTGGCACCCTTCAAAAATCTTTAAACTCCTCATTGATCCTTAGTAATGAGCCACTCCGTAGGTAATCCCTATTGCGCTCATGGTTAGCAGATATAGTGAAGAACTGCACTGCTCTTTTACCATCTTGACTTCTGATGCGAGCACATGCTAATCCATCATCCAATACTTTGGTTTCCATCCTCACAACAACAATATATGGTTGTCCAAGAATCACTGGACATGAAATATTATCTTCAATAAAAAAGTTTTGTTGTGTGGATATATCTCCAATTTTCACTTTTATATCTGGACAAGCACCATAAAGATCTCCACGTGTGTTATTTGCTGCTCGGATCACCCAACCATGTTCAGTATCAATAGGCCACCTCCCACATTTATAAATGTCTTTAGACATAATATTGATTTCAGATCCATGGTCAATAAGAGCAACTACTGGATCTGTCAAGTCTCCCACCTTCATCAAAGTTTTTGTGGTGGCTCTAGCCCAATGCTTCTTAGAATAGTGACTAGGACCTTTGTCATCAACCTTATCTTCATCCACGAAAAATTTATCCTTTTGATTGATACAACATTTAGCCAACTCTAGCTCTTTTTCTTTTATTAATGTTGTATCAAGCGCATTAGACATTGCTGACTCCCCTATCAATTGTCTTTTTTGCTTGATAGTGTCAATAATGACATCATGGAATTCTCTCTTTGCAATGCCCAAAATTTCACGGAGTGTAAATTCAATTTTAGCATTTAACACCCTTTTTTCTAGTACCTCTTTCAAATTTGTTGTTGCCTCAATATCTGATTGCAGTTTATAGGCAACACGCTTGCTCTTCTCCTTGTTTTTACCCATTTCCATCCTTTCTTTCCATTTTTCTTTTGATAGTGGTATATCCTCAAAATATGATTTTGATGGTCTATTCTCAGATGATCTACTATCCTGCGATGTAGATACCCCTTTATTTTGTGTTCTTTCTTCATCTCTTTGAGGTCTTTTCTTATTATTTGGTCCGTCAAGGTTTTCTTCTAACATATTTCTTCCCCTCTTCATATCCATCAAAGCTTCATGGTGGGATTTTGCTAGATAAGCATGCACCGACATGGTATCTACAGGATCATCCCATCCTGTGGCATTCTTGATTGTTGTGGCTGTATTAAGCAATTCTTGCCTTGATGTCTTTCTCTTATTCATGCTGGTGATAGCATGATTCCATAAATCCCCCGTGTCCACATGTTTATCAAAAACATCTTCCTTCTCTCTTATAACCTCGATACCATAAGTGGTAGCTTTTCCTGATGCCATAGTATGTTGAGATAAATAATCCTCTAAAACCCTTTTCATCCCTTCTTTTCTAAAGTTGGTTTTGAGGAACTCACCTATGTCACGCAGTGCAATCTTTCCATCTTTCAATATAATTACTCCTTGTTGCAGAATATCAGCAAAATCTCCACATTCCTTACGAGGATGCTCCATACTATCGCACCAAATACATCGTTGTATATATCCTTGCTTTGATGTAGGTTTGATCTCAGATATTCCTCCCTTTTCTTCTAGCTTTGCCAATTTGATTTGTAAGTCTTTCATTCCTTTCACTAACTCCTCAATTGCATCTTTTTGTGGTACAACTGTGGACATAGGAATGGGAATAGTACTTACTGGTATAGCAGGTTCTGATACTTGCTTGCGAGATATTGTAATTGGAGGAGGCTTAGTTTCTTGTCTTACCACTACCTTGCCTCTTCGATATTCTCTCTTAGCAAGTATACCTACTGCTTCCGAGACCTTTTTCCAATCAGTAGTAAGTCCATTGTCTTCTGTATTGTCCTCCAACAATAATTCCAACTCCCTCTGTAATTCATTGTTGGCTGATTGGAAAAATAGCTCCACCTTGTCATTTTCAAGTGTAAGTTTCTCAACCCGAGACAATTGAAGAAATTGCCTTTCAAACTCCCGAAATAACTCTGTTGCTACCAACTCCTTGTTGGATTTATTAACCCATTCCATAAGTGATTTTTTTGTTACCCTTTCAGCATCCTCCAAAGAATACTCTTCTTTTAGCTGCAGGGCAAAATCCTCCCATTTTGTTCCATGAGTTTGAATAATCCCCCTTATATGCTCACGAAGCTCTGGTACAACTGCAAGCTCAAAAGTAAGAATCATTTCCTCCTCCGATACTTTATTGAGCTCCATTTCTCGAGAATAATATTTCAAATACTTGGAAATATTTTTCCCATCAAACTGATCCAATATACCAACAACAGATTGTAAAGCTTTAGTAGCCATAGCCTCCTTATGCTCCATTGCTTGTTGTTGCTGCATATAAAGAGTAAATGCTTGAAACATTTGAGTTGTAGCAGGATCAAGCTGCATTGGTGATGCCCCACTGCAATTCCCACTACCACTTCTTTGTTCCCCAGCCATAATAGAAGCCAAAATATTTCTTCAAACTCTCCACCCTAGATGTTTCACGTCGGGTTCCGGCTATGTCATCGTACATTAGCGTGAACTTCTATCTAAGAATACACGGGTACCTAGCTGTAGTTAAACACACAAACCTTGACTTCAAGCTGCATAATATCTCCTTGATTCTAGCTTGGATTTTATCAAGCTATACATAAAAAGTGTAGCCAAGAAAGTGCGCTTTCCAACCCCAGTCTTTGATCTTTGATTGCTCTCTGTATGCGCGAGATATATCCAAAAGAGTGACAGTAGGTCCAAAATCAACACCCTAACTTTGAGCGCCTATAATTTCTTCATTAAAAGTCCAAATCATGCAAGATTTGCACCTAAACCATACCCAAAAACCTAAACCTGATGACCCTAGCCTCTGATGTTCGACTTCCCCCCGAAAAACAAACCCTAACTCCTAATAAATCCTCGGGCAGCCTCCTTGAAGCCCATTGGGCATGATTTTTGGCCAATTAAAATAGAGATTTCTATCATCCACCTCTATTCA
The DNA here is from genome assembly GCA_036785485.1 of Physcomitrellopsis africana. Lineage (NCBI taxonomy): Eukaryota > Viridiplantae > Streptophyta > Bryopsida > Funariales > Funariaceae > Physcomitrellopsis > Physcomitrellopsis africana. Next base: position 102,414 of record JAWRVF010000899.1, read on the forward strand.
TCCACATGGATGGCCAAACTATCCTTTTTACACTAAAAATACTTTTCTAATCCTTCTTCTTATAAGATTTACATACTTGGTGCTTTAAGCACCAAATAAAAGAAGTAAATAAGATCTTAAGGATCACCAATGTCTAACATAGGTGACTTAAGATATATACAAGTTACTATCCATATAAAATTAACTTCAAAAGTCACTACTAAAAAGAAAATAAGGTTGTATAAATCTTAATAATAATCCTTTTAATAGATCCTTTCTAAACTAGCAACCTAATCACATCCTATAACCAATAAAATCCACTGATATGACTTTCATTTAGCTAAGTAATAAATTGTACATTAAATATACATGTACAATTTTTTCACATAGTAGCCAAATCACAATACGACAACGTAACCAATTTTCGTTAATTCCGGTAGTAAATTGAGTACTCATAAAATCTTCCAATTGAATTGAACCATTGGAAATGGCTTCAATTACTCGATACGATCCATGCCAACGGTCTTGAAATTTCTTCAAAAAGTTGTGAAAGTGACTATCATAAAGAAATATTAGGTCATTGGGTATAAAAGATTTAAGACGTAATTTACTATCATAATAACTCTTACGGCGGCACTGTATAGTTTCTATAGTTAAAAGAGCCATAGCCTTAACTTCATCCAATTTTTCCAATTGGGCTAATTGATATTAGAGGGGTTCTTTGTCACCAAGACGTTCATCCAATGTAATTCGTAAACTGAGAACCTCCAGTTCAATTGGTAATATTGCCTCTTGTCCGTACACCAATTGGAATGGTGTGGAACTGGTAGTCACTTTATACATTGTCATACTGCATTTACGTGCAGTGTATAAAAATATTAAATATCTTGTATCTATTGTTAATACATGTGTGAGTGATAGAGATTATTTTAGAAGATATTATAAGGAGAGGATTTATTATAGCCACTTAGTTAGTGAATTAAGATGGCTATTTGTTTTGTTCCTACCTTATTTATATCCTAGAATAGACTCTTTTGTAATTAGAAGAAAGGTAAATGTTGTTTTATCTTTTTTGTTGACTTTTGAGGTAGAATGGACCTTGTGAGGGGTAAGAAAGAAGAGCATGGGGCGAATAGGGCCTGTCCAATAAGATTTGGCTGCCCATATGGGCGTCTCATAGTCTAATATGGAAGGAAAGGGAGATATACTCCTCTTGTCAGACCGAGGGTTGGGGGCAGTTTTGAGTGGTGAACTTTGGAGAGAGATAGCTCCGAGGAAATAGAAGCATTTATAATAAAAATTAGTAGGTATGTTTTTGGAGTTGTGAGAATTTTAGAACCTACTCACTTGCTTGTATTGGAGTTGTGAATAAAAAGTTATGCTTGTTTTAGTAGAATAGGGTTAACTGCCACCCGACAAAGAGGGGCAGAAACTTCGAGCTGCCATTGCAAGTCTGATTTCGACTCTTTCTTAGTGAAATTTATAGAAAGTGTGGAAAATTGTGTTAGCTTTCTATCAAGACATCTCTTGTAGCATTTGGAGTTGGAGAGCAAAAGTTGTGAGCTTGAGAGTGGGAAAGGGTTTGCTGCCATCCGATGAAGAGGGGGAGAGACTTTGTTCAACTACCCAAGTCGGACAGTCTCTTCAATCTTTTTGATATTTTAGGTGCTTATAGTAGCTTGTGTAAGATTTCTACAAAAACAAAAATCAATACATTTGGAGCTTTGATGAAAGTTTTATGAGCCATGAAGTGTCAAAGAGGGCAAATTGTTGCTAGGGTTTGAAGAGTAGAATCGACTAGCTACAAAATCTGAAGTTTGAGAGGCATGCATGCAACATTTTAGGATAAGTTAGATGATGGAGTGAGCTTTCTAAAAAGCTATTGTATGTCTAATTTGGAAAAGGGAAGTGATCACAACAATGGCTGAAGTGAAGAGGAGCTTTGCTACCTTTGCATTTGCTTGGAAATTTTAGTACCTATTTCTTTTAGCCATAACTTTTAAACGGTAAGACATCTATTTGTGAAATTTTGATATGTTTTACAATGGATTATTGGCTTTCTATAGGCCATAAGCATGCTTGATTCAACTTTTGGATGAATTTTTAGTGATTTATTTAGTTTCAGCTTATTGTATAACTTGTATTCTTCATATGCGGTTGTATTTTGAGGTATACTTGAATACATACACTTTGCTTATACCTTTTATATAAGTATATATACTTTTATTTATATCAAGTATTTATACAAGTATTTTACAAGTATTATATATAATATTTATATAAGTATTTGTATTATATCAAAGATTATATATTATTTTATACAAGTATTTATACAAGTATTATAGAAGTATTTATAAAAGTATTATTCAAGTATTTATACTTTATATTTATACAAGTCTTGTATAAGTATAACATAAATATAATTTGAAAGCTTGAATAAATATTATACAAGTATAGAAGATACTTGCACGGCTTCCTCTCATGTTCCCTACTAGTTTTAGTAGCAGCTAGGAACTCGGTATTTTCCCAAGGTGAATTCTCTCTACCCGAAAATGTAATACAATACGTTCACAAGGCTATAAATAATTTTGTATCCTAGTCCATTCCTACACCAGACACCATCTTAGTTAAAATTTTATACAAAACACCATTGATCTTTTGAGTCTGTCCACAGGCCCGAGGATGATATAGAATTGTCTTTCGATGCTTGATCTCGTATTTAGCTGTCAAAGCCGCAATTGTCGAATTAATAAAATAGATTCCGTAATCACTAACCAATTCTTTGAAACACCCAAATCAAGTGATAATATTCTCGTATAAAAATGTGGCTACTATATTAGCATTGTCATTTTTCATTGTCACCGCTTCAATCCATTTTCTTACATAATCAGTTGATACCAAAATATATCTTTTATGGCCATTTCGTGAGGCTGGTGCAATTGGTCTTAAAAAATCAATACCCCATTTTTCAAATGGTGCTTGAGCCAAAATTGGTACCAACGGCATAGCACAAGTTCCAATAGATCTACCAATATGCTGTCATATGACGTGGCCTTCTATCCGAGAATATACTGGGTACGTGGCTGTGGAGAGTTTATTTGAAACTTGATGGCAAAAATCCAACACGTGATTTGTCCTTAATAAACAAGACAAATAATATAAAAATATCACAAAAGAAAAGTTATATATATAAATCCTCTTGTATTCAAGTAAGTTTGTACAAAAAAGGTTCAAATTTCTACAAAAATCCTTCAAAACTTTATTCATCTGCAAGGAATTATTTCTTCTTAATGTTTAGAGTCTAATAACTCTTGATCCAATTATTCAATTTTCATAAAATTTACTTCAAAGTGTAGATGATTTTCTTAAGTTTCACCACAAGAAAGAATTGACCATAAATTCATTTTTGATTGTCCGATATCATAAAACCCTTGGCAGGTACTTAAAACCCTAGCTCAGAGACACCTGAGCTCTATTTTCCTTATATCTCACAAATCCAAAATCTTAATGTCACAAAATTTTTGCACATAGTCTTGTGATATAAACATATAAACTCTTGAAAATTTTGAGCCAAAAATCTTTCAAATTGTTTCACATATAGCTCAAAATGTAACCACTAATCAAGGACGGCCACTTTCTGCCCTTAGCTCTTAAGCAATGACTTCAACTCCTAATATCTTCTTCATCCTAGCTTAGATTTTATCAAGCCATATATGAAAAGTATAGCCAAGAAAGTTTTCTTTCTAATCCTAGTTGTCAATCCTTAATTTCTCTCTATATGTGCAAATTATATACAAAAGAATGACAGTAGGTCTAAAATCAACACCTTAACTTTAAGCGCCAATAACTTCTTCATAAAAAGTGCAAATCAAACAAAATATGCACCTAAATCAGATCCAAAAATCTAAACCTTATGATTGTAGCCTCTGATATTCGACTCCCTCCAAAAAACAAACCCTAATTCCTAATAAACCCTCGGGCAGCCTCCTTGATGCCCTTGGGGCATGATTTTTGGCCAATTAGAATAGAGATTTCTATCATCCACCTCTATTCATCCACATAGATGGTCAAACTATCCTTTTTATACTAAAAAACCCTTTTCTAACCCTTCTTCTTATAAGATTTACATACTTTGTGCTTTAAGCACCAAATAAAAGAAGTAAATAAGATCATAAGGATCACTAATGTCTAACAAAGGTGACTTAAGATATACAAGAGTTATTATCAACATAAAATCAACTTCAAAATTGCTATTAAAAAAAGAAATAAAGTTGTATAAACCTCAATAATAGTCTTTTTTATGAATCCTTTCTAAACTAGCAACCCAATCACATCCTATAACTAATAAAAATCTATTAATATGACTTTCATTTAACTATGTAATAAATTATATATTAAATGTATATGTACAATTTTTTCATATAATAGCCAAATCACAATACGACAACGCTGACATATTGGTGTGCATCCAATAATAATATTGGCCACCAATATCCAGCCATTAAAGCTTTGCGAGCAGTGCTATTACCGGCAAAATGCCCTCTACAACTATCCAAATAATATCCTTCCAATATGGTACGGACTTCACTTTGAAAAATATAGTGGCATAGAATTCCATCTCTCCCTTGTTTATATAATGCATCTCTAATCATTGTATATGATGCACTTTTCAAAATCACGCGTTTCTTAAGTTTCTCATTATATGTAGGTGGAAATGTCTAAAATGTCAAATATTGGATCAATTCACTATATTCTGGGGCAATCACATCAACGACAAATAATTTTGCATCAAAAAGTGTATCTTTGATAGGTTTGTTGCCTAATATATTTGACAAGAAGGATAAATGATCTGTATTGGCATGTCTTCTTTTTAGTCGAACATTAATAGTAAAATTAAATTTTTCAAGGAATAACATCCATCGAGCAATGCGTCCACTTAATTGAGGTTTATTAATCATATACTTAAGAGCATCATGATTGACATGAAATACAAATGGATAACCAAGTGAATAATGTCAAAATTTTTGAACAAAATAGATCATGTCTAAGGCTTCTCGTTCAATCGTAGTATAATTTTATTTTGTAGCAATAAATTATCGACTAGCATAATAGATGGGATAATCCAAACCCTTTTCATCTTTTTGGCTTAACACGGATCTAATAGTAACATTCAACGCATCAACATAAACATAAAATAATATTGTCTAACAAGGTACAACAAGTACTGGTATTGACACCAATTTTCGTTTTAATTCCTCGAATGCAACTATACATTCCTCAGTCCAAATTAAACTAGATCCATCCGATGGCAATTTCTTTAAGAGATTCGTTAACGGTTGACATATTACTACAAATAATTGAATGAATCGCCTATAATAGCTGACATGGCCTATAAAACCACGAACATCTAACACTGTTTTTGGCTTTGATAAAGCCGATATACGAGTAATTTTATCTGAATCAGTAGCAATATTGGCTAAAGAAACAATGTGTCCCAAAAGCTTTTCTCATGGTATGCCAAATTTTACACTTCTAAGAATTCAAAGATATCCCATATTTATCATATTGGTCCAAACATTTACCAAGACATTCCAAATGGTTTATTGTCAAACTGAATGTGCAAAAATCATCTAAAAACATTTCTATCAACAATCATAAATAATCTTAAAATGCTTGCATCATTATCCTTTAAAATATGGCCGGGACATTACATAATCCAAATGGCATTACTTTATAAGCAAATGTGTCCCAATCTATAGTAAAAGTGGTCTTCAACTGGTCCTCTTTTACAATTTTCATTTGATTATAATCCAAAAATCCATCCAAAAAAGAATAATATTCATGCCCAACTACTACATTTAATATATTATCCGTAAAAGGTAAAAAAAAATAATCTTTCTTGGTAGCCGCATTTAGTTTACAAAAATCTTGACAAATTTGGATTTTTCTATTTTTCTTTGGCACCATCACAATTGGTGAAATCCATTCACTATACGAGACTGGATATATAAAGCCCACATCTAAAAGTTTATCTATTTCCTCCTTGACCATGAGAGAATATTTTAGATTAAGGTAGTGTTATCTTTGACGAATTGGTGTAGCATCCTCCCCTAAGGTAATTCGATGCTCATAAACTTTGGCAAGAATAGCTTTTAAATCCGCATATGACCAAGTAAAAGCAGATTTATGATGTAGAAAGAATTCTTTCCAATTTTTCAGTTCTATACTCGTAATATCGGTGTATACTTTGATAATCTGGGATGTTTTATTAGAGCCCAAGTTAATAGATTGACACACAGGTTCCGTATCAACTTCTAATTTGATTTGCCTTTCCTGCTCTGAATCCTTCATATGATCCGTCACATTGGAACTACTCAATTCTGATTCTAATATACTGACTTCATTTATCTCATAATTATTCATCCAATCTGCGATGATATTGTCAGAATTTGCTGCATCCTTCTGATACTATAAATATTCTCTGGGTCCTCCATACTAGTATAATATGCCTTGCTTCTGCATGTGAATTGGATCCTTACCAACTTGCATTGTATTCTTAATTTCCTCATATTCTGCCTCAGATTGGCCCTCATCATCAGATGTTACTTTTGAGCCCATAATTTGAGACTCTCCATGATATTGAACTGGGTACATTTGTAAAATAGTCTTGTCACTATCCTTCCCAATAGTTAATGTTCCTCGACCTCAATCGTTCCTAGCTCTAGTTTGATATAGCCACCGTCGATCCAATAAAATTGCATATAATAAAGTGGAACTCTATTGTTATTGTTGTTCATCACACTTACTCTATCAATATTGCCCAGAGTAAATCTATAAAGGGAAATTCGAATACAAGGAAAGACTATTTGCATTGAATTAAGCCGTTAGAGTCGCACAACTAATTGCCTTCTGATTACACTAAAACATCCCAATTTTGTTATAGTATCTCCCTTATACTACCAATAATTCTATTAACAATAAAATATCGTAAGCAATAATCCAACTCAAGTATTCACTACCTCTCCTCCTTTCCTTCTTTATGATAACAATATGTAATATCGCGATATCTCAAAATACAACATAATTATCCTATATTTTCAACACATGAATACTCCAAAATTGACTATCACTCCTAATAATTCACTTCGCATAATCCAAACTCATTGGACTTCCTCTCATGGGTCACCCTTGATTCAATACTCAATACAATATAGTTTTCTCACATTCATACTCATTCTTCATAAAACATCTCCAATTCTCCACTTCCAATTTTCCACTTATATTTCTCCACTCATATTTCAGCATATTAGTACATCCTCAATCTTTCATTATAAATCAATTCTTTCCTTCATTGCTTCTTTACAGAACTACACTTTACAATATTCAGCACTTATCTAATATCCTTTTCTTAAAAATTAACAAGAGGTAGCACCAAGCTTATCCCGGCTCAACACTATCACAGTCTGGCCCTTACTACTACTGTCCAAATCAATTTATACTTATTCCAATCGGTATTAACCGCTACACAATTGACGATAATCACTTTTTCTAATTCCCTTACCCATGCTGCCTTCTAAATTGGCCATTCATCGGCTTCTTGCCTACTCTTAATCTTACAAACTATGTATTGTAAATCCTAAAATTCCTATCCATTCTACAAAGCCCCACTTCTAACTGTGCAGCGTCCTCGCAAACACAAAATTGATAAAACTTTGTTATGAGGCTGGCTTCTGAGATTGGGATACTCTTGGATTTGTAGGAGGTTCCTCTGCGTCTGGCTCTAATGGTACGTCTCTATCCTCCTCCAATAAATCCACATAATTAATCTTCAACTGCGCTGATAAATCTTCATTATCCGCTCCCAATTCCCAAACTTGAGCCTCCAATTGTAGAATTCTGGCATCCTTCACCTCTAATTGGCGTCCTTGTCACTTCACCTTCTCCTCTAGCTCACTAATACTCGAAATTGGAGGAGCAGATTCCTATGGCCGAATGACATTGGCCAAATCGCCCTCCAATTTTTCCACATCACTTTTCAAGGCACCAATTTCTGTCTGCAGCTTCTCCGTTCCAATTCGGTATTGGTCTCCCAATTCCACCTTTTCCTGTTCTAATTTCACTACTTTATCATATTCTGCTTGACACTTCAGTGCTTTCCGTTCCAAATCCCATATCCTGCGGTTCTCTATTAATTCTTGCTTTTGACCGTTCAGAATTCTTTGTATGCGATCTTTTTCATTCGCCCAATTTTTCTTTTTCTCCGCTACTTTCCGCTCCAATGCCAACTTAGACTCCGTCTTTGCTATAATTAGGTGCCCTTGTTCCACAATTCGACGGCCTTTCTCTAGTATCTCCTTCTGGCTAGACTCCAATTGTTGTCTTAGATTCCCTTCTAGCTGACTTACGGTAAGCTGCAATTGGGAAATTTGTCCCAATATTACTTTCGTGAGGTTCCCTTCTACCAGTAGCCCGATGTTCAAAATTGGAGCCTCAACCACCCTCTCTATCACTACACAAATTGAAGCCCGCCTTGGTGTAGTTTCCAATATAGCCTCCCATTCCCGCGATCTACTGGATTCTCCAATTTTATGCACCACTACCCCTAGGCCAACTGGTAAACTCCGCATACCCTATTGCGGCATTAGGGAAGGCACGCTCTTCTCCCCTGTTGGTTGACTTAAAGTGTGCGCAATCATGGAATGCACATAAATAGAGCATAGCAAAGCAACAAATTTACCCGTTTTTTGCTTGGCTCCCATTTCAGCATGGATACGGGTTGCTACAAAGGTTGCCCAATTAAAGACCATGCCTTCTAATGTTCCAATCGCAGCAAACAACAAGCACTTGGATATGTACGTGGTATGCCGGTTCAAGCCTAGCCACTTCTGAACAAACCGCATCGACTCCGCAAGCTCTGGAATAAGTGCCTCTGCTACTTTCCAGCCTTGATTTTTTTCAAAGGACGCCATGTCCCCTTTAAAGTAACTTCCCGATCTAAAGTCATTGGACACTTTGATGCCTATCCCTAACTCACCTATTGATAAATATAATATCTTTTGTAAGGTACTCTCATCGATCCCAATTATTCTCCCTTTTATTACACTTGAACTATCCTCTGGGTCGTAATTTCCTATATACTCTGCAACTAATTCTACATCAATTGGAGGCAAATTATCCGATCCTCGCAAAAACATGTACATCTGTACATTTCTGAAATCTCTCTGTCTTTATAAGGACCAACAAATTTCCAACTTAATGGGCTCCATGTTGGTGACCACTACCAGGGATGGTGATTGCAAATTACTCTTGCTTTGCACGTTTCGGACATTCTCCTCTCTGTCCGCAGCTCTCTTTGACCTCTCCATTGACATTACATAATGCTGACTACGTACTCCTTGCTCGGACTAATCGTTACTCTCTCACTACAAAGAACTCTACACTCCAATAAGTATACACTCGAACGACCAAATTCAAAATAAAATGTTAATCAAAACTCCCATTAAGTACCCCGCTCCTAACCTTTTACTCGGGGTCTAAAGCAACAATCCTTAATCCAGTGTACCAGATCGTCACTTCCAATTTGCATGACTAATCCGTATTAGGACCCAAAACTGACCATCAGCGGTCTTTCTAGCCATCATACACTTTCATTAAAGGTAAGCTATTATGAACAGGTACACCCTCTTCCCTCCAATTTTGAAAACTCGTCCCGGGTTTACGTAAAATAAAGCCGTTGTCGTACTGAAATTGCTTACGGTATGTAAAATCCACTCAAAAATTATAATATGTTTATAAATCTAGATATGTGTTAGAATGGTTAGTAAAATAAATTAAAGGGATTGATAGAAGAAACTTTATTTTATTTTACTTGTTTTGATTATGGTATTTAAAAATTATAAGATCTAAATGATTAGTATGAAGCCTTGAGAGAAGGTGGGAGCCTAAGGATGAAAATATAAGCTAGTAGGAGGCTAATTGGGAGGGATGAAATGAAGGCATGGTCGGATGAAGGCAAGGAATGGGAAACTTCATCCCTATTGGTCGAATACCATGCCCAATGGGCTTTGAGGAGGCTGCCTGCGACCTTAACAAGGGTTTCGGCGACTTCAAGGAAGCCATTAGGAAATCAAAAGCTAGAATTGTAAAGTTTAGGATTTTGGATACAATTTGTGTACAAAAATTAGAGGATTTAGAGTTAGAGTAAGGAAGTTATAGCCATTTGAAGATAAGGTGTCAATATGAGACATACTGTCACTCTTTTGAGGATTGGAGGAGTTGTATGAAAGCTTTTGGAGATCGAGAGGTGCGGCTAGAGAGGAGATTTTAAGCTCTACACTTGATGTGGAAGAATTACTCCATCTAGAGTTCTAAAGAAGGAGTTATTGGGAGTCAAAGACAAGAGATTGAATTCCAAGGCAGTAAGTAGGCCATTTTGTTGATAGTGATAGGATTTGCCATATCTTAAGTTTTTGGACGAATTTTTGTTTCAAAATTTCTAAGAAGGTGTAATATTATGCTAAGAAGCTAAACATCAAAGCTTTATAGCATTTGGACTTTTAGATTGTGAGATATGAAGAATTTAGTACACGGGTGTTTGTAAACAAGGGTTTAAAGCTATTGCTAGGGATTTGGCGATATCTAAAGATTGATAATGAATCAATGGTTGAAATTTGTGGTGGTAGTTGTGAAGAATATATCAGTACTTCATATAAATTTGGAGTAGATTTGGACAGTTGGATTAAAAGTTATGGGTTATTGAAATTCGGAAAAAATTCCCTTTCTACGGGAGAATGAGGGTTTAGAGTATTTTGTTATGTTTTGAGTGGTTTGAGGAAATTAGGCTTATGTATTGGGTGTAATAGCCCTATGAAGATCTCTTTTATATAAACTTGGGGGTTTTTATTATACTTGAATCTTGCTTGAGTAATTAGTAGCAGCCAGAAGCCCAGTACTTTCTTGAGGCAGATTCTCTCTACCACGACAACGTAAATGGTTGCCATTAACTCGGGTGGTAAATTGAGTACCCATAAAATCTTCCAATTGAACTAAACCATTAGAAAAGGCTTCAATTATTCGATAAGGTCCATGCCAACGAACTTGGAATTTCCTTGGAAAATGGTGAAAGCGACTATCATAAAGAAGCACCAGATCATTGGGCATAAAAGATTTAGGACATAATTTACTATCATAATAACTCTTCCGGCAGCGCTGTGTAGCTTCCATAGTTAAAAGACCCGTAGTCCTAACTTCATCCAATTTTTCCAATTGTGCTAAACGATGTTGGAGGGAATCTTTGTCACCGAGACGTTCATCCAATGCAATTTGTCAATTAGAATGGTGTAGAACTGCCAATTGGCCCAAGAGTGATATGGGGTTGTCTCTTGATGCTTGATCTCATATTTATCTGTCAAAGTCGTAACTGTAGAATTAATAAAATGGGTTCTACAATCACTAACCAATTCTTTAAGACACCCAAATCGAGTGATAATGTTCTCATATAAAAACGTGGCTATAGTATCAACATTATCAATTTTTGTTGCCATCGCCTTTGCCCATTTTATCACGTAATTTGTCGCTACCAAAATATATCTTTTCTGTCTATTACGCAAGGCTGGTGCGATTGATCCTACAAAATCAATATCCCATTTTTCAAACGGTGTCATACTGCATTTACGTGCAGTGTATAAAAATATTAAAAATCTTGTATCTATTGTTAATATATGTATGAGTGCGAGAGGTTATTTTAGAAGATATTATAAGGAGAGGATTTACTATAGCCACTTAGTTAGTGAATTAACATGGCTATTTGTTTTGTTCCTACCTTATTTATATCCTAGAATAGACTCTTTTGTAATTAGAAGAAAAGTAAAGGTTGTTTTACCTTTCTTGTTGACTTTTGAGGTAGAATGGACCTTGTGAGGGGTAAGAAAGAAGAGCATGGGGTGAATAAGGCCCATCCAATAGGATTTGGCTGCCCATGTGGGCGTCTCATAGTCTAATATGGAAAGAAAGGGAGATATACTCCTCTTGCTAGACCGAGAGAAGAGGGAGTTTTGAGTGGTGAATTTTGGAGAAAGATAGCTCCATTGGATATAAAAGCATTTGTAATGAAAATTAGTGGGTGTGTTCTTCAAGTTGTGAGGATTCTAGAACCTATTCACTTGCTTGTTTTGGAGTTGTGAGCAAAAAATTATACTTGTTTTAGTAGAGTGAGGTTTGCTGCCATCCGACGAAGAGGGGCAGAAACTTCGAGCTGCTACTGAAAGCTTGATTTCAACTCTTTCTTATTAAAATCTACAGAGAGTGTGGAAAATTGTGCTAGCTTTCTATCAAGACATCTCTTGTAGCATTTGGAATTGGAGAGCAAAAGTTGTGAGCTTGAGAGTGGGAAAGGGTTTACTGCCACGTGACGAAGAGGGGCAGAGACTTTGTTCAACCACCCAAGTCGGACAGTCTCTTCAAGCTTTCTACAAAAACAAAAATCAATACATTTGAAGCTTTGATGAAAGTTTTATGAGCCGTGAAGTGTCAAAGAGGAAAAATTGTTGCTAGGGTTCAAAGAGTAGAATCAACTAGCTACAAAATCTGCAGTTTGAGAGGCATGCATGCAAAATTTTAGAACAAGTTAGATGATGGAGTGAGCTTTCTAAAAAGCTATTGTATGTTCAATTTGGAGAAGGGAAGTGATCACAACAAAGGCTGAAGTGAAGAAGAGCTTTGCTGCCTTTGCATTTGCTTGGAAATTTTAGCGCCTACTTCTTTTAGCCATAACTTTTAAACGGTAAGATATCTATTTGTGAAATTTTGATATGTTTTACAATGGATTATTGGCTTTCCATAGGCTATAAGCACGCTTGATTCGACCTTTGGATGAATTTTTAGTGATTTATTTAGTTTCAGCTTGTTGTATAACTTGTATTCTTCATATGCGGTTGTATTTTGAGGTATACTTGAATACATACACACTTTGCTTATACCTTTTATACAAGTATATATACTTATATTTATATCAAGTATTTACACAAGTATTTGTATAAGTATTATACCAAGGATTATACAAGTATTATATCAAGTATTTATACAAGTATTATACATAATATTTGTACAAATATTTATACAAGTATTATATCAAGGATTATATAAGTATTATTCAAGTATTTATACTTTATATTTGTACAAGACTTGTACAAATATAATACAAGTATAATTTGAAAGCTTGAACAAATATTATGCAAGTATAGAAGATACTTGCACGGCTTCCTCTCATGTTCCCTGCTAGTTCTAGTAGAAGCTAAAAACCCGGCGTTTTCTCAAGGCAAATTCTCTCTACCCGACAACGATGCTTATGCTAAAATTGATACCAACCGCATGGCAGAAGTTCTTGTTGGTCTACCAATACGCTAATAAGGATCACAATGTTGGACGTATTGGTGTGCATCTGAGAACATTGTTGGCCACCAATATCCAGCCATTAAAGCTTTGCGGGCAGTGCTGTCACTGGCAAAATGCCCTCCACAACTATCCAAATGACATCCTTCCAATATAATATGTACTTCTCTTTGAAAAATACAATGGCGTAGAATTCCATCTCTCCCCTGCTTATACAAAGCGTCTCTAATCATCGTATATGGAGCACTTTTCAAAATCAAGCATTTCTTAAGTTTCTCACTATATGTAGGTGGAAATTTCTGAAATGTCAGATACTGGATCAATTCATTATATTCTGGGGTGATCACGTCTACGACAATAATTCTGCATGAGGACGTGCATCATTGATAGGTTCGTTACCGAATATATTGGATAATCGAGATAAATGATCTGCATTGGCATATTTCTTTCTTGGTCGAACATTAATAATAAAATTAAATTCTTGAAGGAGTAACATCCACTGAGCGATGCGTCCACTCAATTGAGGTTTATTAATCATATATTTAAGAGTATTATGATTGACATGAAATACAAATGGATAACCAAGCAAATAATATCAAAATTTTTGGACAGAATAGATCATGCTCAAGGCTTCCTGTTCAGCCATAGTATAATTTTGTTCCGCAGCTACAAATTGTTGACTAGCATAATAAATCGGATGATCCAAATTTTTTTCATCTTTTTGGCTTAACACGGATCCAATAGCAATATTCGAGGCATCAACATAAACATGAAAGAGTTTTGTCCAACAAGGTGTAACAAGTACTAGTGCTGACACCAATTTTCGTTTTAACTCCTCAAACGCAACTATACATTCCTCAGTCCAAATTGGAGTAGATCCATTCAGTGGCGGTTTTTTTAAGAGATTCGTTAACGGTTGATATATTTCTGCAAATAAATGAATGAATCGCCTATAATAGCTGATATGGCCTACGAAACCACGAACACTACACACTGTTTCTGGCTTTGGTAAAGCCAATATACGAGTAACTTTATTTGGGTCAGTAGCGATACCGGCCACGGAAATGATATGTTCCAAAAGCTTTCCCGATGGTATGCCAAATTGACACTTCTAAGAATTCAAGGATATCCTATATTTATCACATTGGTCCAAATAGTTATCAAGACGTTCCAAATGATTCGCTGTTGTACTGAATGTGCAAAAATCATCTAAAAATATCTCCATCAACAATCATAAATAATCCTGAAACGCTTGCGTCATTATCCTTTGAAATGTGGCTGGAGCATTACATAATCCAAATGGCATTACTTTATAAGCAAATGTGCCCCAATCTGTAGTAAAAATAGTCTTCAATTGGTCCTCTTCTGCAATTTTTATTTGATTATAATCCGAGAATCTGTCCAAAAAAGAATAACATTCATGCCCAGCTACTGCGTCCAGTATACTATCTGTAAAAGGTAAAAGAAAATAATCTTTTTTGATAGCCGCGTTTAATTTACGGAAGTCCTAACAGTTACTGATTTTTCCATTTTTCTTCGGCACTATCACAATTGGTGAAACCCATTCACTATAGACGACTAGATATATAAAGCCCACGTCTAATAGTTTATCTACTTCCTCCTTGACTATGAAAGAATATTTTGGATTAAGACGGTGTTGTCTTTGACGAACTAGTGTAGCATCTTCTCTAAGATAATATGCTCACAACCTAAGAATATTTTAAATCCGCATACAGCTGGGAAAGCATATTTATGATTTAGAAAGAATTCTTTCCAATTTCTTAAATTTATAACGTGAATACCTACAGATCGAGTACTTTGATAACTGGACCTGGTGATTTCCCAAAGTTAATGGATTGGCACACAAGTTCCTCATTAATCCCCAAATTGATTTGCCCCTCCTGCTCTGAACCCTTCATATGGGCCGGCAAATTGGACTTACCCAATTTTGGTTCCAATGTATCAACTTCATTTACCGCACAATTATTCATCCAGTCCGTGATGACATCGTCAAAATTTACTGCATCTTCCTGATCTAAAAAATATTCCCCTGGACCTCCATACTGGTGTAACATGCCTGGATTTTGCATGTGAGTTGGGTCCTTATCAACTTGCATCGCATTATTAACTTCGTCATACTCTACCTCAAATTGGCCCTCATCTTCAAATGTTACTTCTGTGCCTCTAATTTGTGACTCCCCATGATATTGAACTGAGTGCATCTGTAAAACAATCTTGTCATTATCATCCTCAATAGTTAACGTTCCACGGCCTCAATCATTCCTAGCTTTGGCTTGATATAGCCATAGCCGACCCAATAATATTGGATATGATAAAGTGGAACTCTGTGATCGGAAAACAATATAATCAATTTCATACGTAATTTCCACGATTACTGTATTAATACTACATAAGATACCCATTGATTTTGCCTTACTATGATCTGCCATTCTCAATACCAATGTTGTGGGTACTAATTGTTTTAAATCCAACTCTTCCATTGTATCGGCGTTCATTAAGTTCACGCTAGAGCCACCATCCACTTGAATTCCAGGAATGAAAACATCATCAATTGATACATCGATAGTTGGTGCTCCTAGATTGAGATTCAAACTAACCTCATGAATTTCTTTATTACGAACTCTACGTCGTATTAACAAGGAATTCAATGTAGAACGGCATTCTAATGCAACTACTAACAATTGCTTCATGGTAATAGAAGATTTAATTTCATCCAAATCTTTCATAATATCATATGGTTTCATATTGGCAATGATTTCTAAGAGCATGAGACAATTTCTAAGAGCATGAGATAATTTTTGACCCCTTGAGATAATTTTCTTATGGAGTTCGGAACTAGAACTGCAGCATGGACTTTGTCATAATTCGTGTCCATAAGAGGATCTTTTAATGGATAAGATGGCTCCCGGATCTTTGCAGATATTGGTATTGGTTTTGATTGAATAATTATCTCGGGGCTAAGATTATTTTCAAGTTGCATAGACGAATTGGATTCCCATGTTGGTAATTCCTTTGATACTGGTGTTAGATTTGAAGCATCATTCAATGATTGACATTGGTCTGCTGCAATTGGTACTTCCAATTTTTGAATTGGATCTTTTCCCTTTTGCTGGGCCCGAGAAAGTACTGCACGAACGTATTCCACCTGATTTATCAGAGAATCTTGTGGTACTCGAATATTGTCCTCCATTTTATTTTGCAGCTGAATACGTTGATCTCGATTATTAACATTAAACGGAGCGTTGCACTGCTAGTAAGTATGTCCACATTGCTTACAATTTCCACATATTAGAGCATAATCATCACTGGCTCTACGATTGGGACATTCACTAGCATAATGTACTAGCTGCCTGCATTGATAGCATCGAAGCAGTCTTCTTCCTCCTTCATCTCATATATAGGGCGTCTCGGCTGGTATATACTAGCTAGGCTTGTTTCAGGTTTGATGGGTAAAGGATCCCGATCGACCAATTGGTATTATAAGATCTGAAATTGGGTTCTGAATAGGTGGATATTAGGATTGTCCTTGCTGATTTTGTACAAAACCTTGGAAATTGGGATCACCTTCTTAGTTATATTCAAAATTTTGAAAATTATAGAAATTTCTATTTTTTTTAATAGGACGATTTCCGTTCCAGCCAAACCTATTTCCAATCTGAATTTGTTTAACATCCCACAAAGTTGGTTGAAGCATAGTTTGATTTCCTAACTGATGTTGCCTTCTTAAATTCCAGCAATTTGTGGTTACATGCTTACCTCCACAAAAGGTACATTGCACCGTTATTTGGGGTGGCGAAGGGCACTCCGTTACTAAATGGCCTTGCCCCTTACAATTATTGCATCAAATATTGGGGCATATATTAGTTGGTTTATGCCTTTTTTCCTTATCTTTTGCCAGATTAATAGCCAATTCGTCCATCTTCTTTGTCAAAGTTAACAACAAAGTCTCATTTAGATCGTTTGATACTAGTTCATTAGAGAATTCTTTTATAAATATTGGTTTTTGATATGGAGAGTATGGAGAATACAGGAGTGCAGTTGTTGGTAGTACAGCCTGCAATAGAACAACATTCACTATCTCTTGCAAATTAACACTAAGATTTGCACCATAGTCAATTGTCCTTGGGTAACTATTCACTATTTCATTCCAGGTTGGTATTTGATACCCTCCTTGAGATGGAATCAGTGTCGCTCCTGTGGTTAAGAATTGGTCATAATGACATTCCTCCCATACCTTAGCTCGGTCAAATGAGGCAGCCATAGTCATAGGTTGGGCCTCCTTTACAAACATCTTCAACTCTGGTGGGTATAGTCCGTTAACCAATATAGATATAACAAATGAATCCAGCATTTGGTTATTTGGCCATTTTCAAAGGATATCTGCTACTCGGCCATAATATGACTGCACCGCTTCTCCCGGTACCATTTTGCTATTCATTAATCTTTCTCTAAGACGTTCTTCAAATCCTATTGGTCGAAAATGAGTCAAAAACGTATTTTTCAATGCCTCCCAATTAGGAAATTGTTCCATGGGTTGGCGGTTATACCATTCAAATGCTGTATCTTTCAAGGTTGCTGGCAGCCATCTTAATCAAATATCTTCAGTTCTACCATTATTGGCTACATATGCGATCAAGAATTGAGATAAGTGTTGTTCTGGGTCGGCTCCTGGCAGACCCCTAAAGGTAGGTAATGGGACTACACTAGTTGTGCGATCACCCACCGTACCCATTTGTACCGCAATTGGTATTGCTGGACCCCCCATCGCCATTGAAGGTGACAATGTTCTACTTGCTTTCTAATTAAAATAAATGCAGCCTCCCTCAATTGTCTTTTCCGAAGTTCTAGGCCTCCGCTCTTTAGTATTATTATCTACAAATAATTTTATCGGTTGAAGTTGAGGTGAAAATGACGAATTTTGGAATACACTAAATTGGCCCTTATTGACAAGCAATACATTCCCTACTGAAGAACTAGCCTTGCTAGAATCAGTTGTATCCACTCTTGGAAAAGTACCCAATGGAGTACCCAATTCTTCTGTGCTCTGTTCTCTTTCCGCTAATGGGCTCAAGAGATACACTGGGCTATTCGCGGAATTATCCGCGAGTACTTTTGGCAACTTCTTTAACGATATATATGTCTGAAATATTAAAGATCTTTCATGTTCTTGGTATGCTCGGATATGCCGACAGGCATGCAACCACGGTTTAATCCAACTCTGTCGACGCTTCTTTTTTAGCTTCCGTTCTTGCTCGTCCCGCAACAAATTTCTTACTTGAGCTCTCTCTTGTCTTCCTTTCGACTGACGTATTTTTCTCATTCTTATCAACCATAATCTTTCATCATCTATTATTGATATTGCTTTCCATCACTATTGTAACTACTTATTTAGTAGTTAATTCCTAACACTCAATACTATTGTCAATCCATGGCAGCGGCGCCAAAATATTGTTGTCTTTTGTCACACTTACTCTACCAATACTGCCCAGAATAATCAAAAAATAATATAATCAATTTCATACGTGATTCCTATAATTACGGTGTTAATACTGCATAAGATATCCATTGATTTTATCTTACTATGATCTGCCATTCTTAATATCAATGTCATGGATAACAATTGTTTTAAATCCAACGCCTCTATTGTATCGACGTTCATTAAAATTACACTAAAGCCATCATCTACTTGAACTCCAAGAATGAGAACACCATCTACTTGAACTCCAAGAATGAGAACACCATCTACTTGAATTCCAAGAATGAGAACACCATCAATTGATACATTTATAGTTGGTGCTTCTGAAACGGTGTTGTAATACGTGCAAATTTGCTCAAGAATGCTCCGCGCACCTGGCTATGGAAGATAAAAAGAGAATACACAACAACAAGATCCTAACAACTCTAATAGAATCCTAAACAACTTCTATTAAACCTTAACACTATTAATCAAACTTTGATCCAATCTTAAAGAAATTACAAAAGAAGAGTAAATGAATCACACATTAATTATAAAAGAAAATAATATATAAAATTCTAAATTTAGAAAATATTAAAAATAAAAATTTTAAAACGCTAAGTCATACCTTGTTTAAACCTTGGTCAAACCCTAAGTCAAACCTTGTTCAAATCCTAAGTCAAATCCTATTCAAACCATAGGTTAAATCCTAAGTTAAAACTTAAGTTAAATCCTAGCTTAAATCCTATTCAAACCATAGATCAAATCCTAAGTCAAATCCTAAGTCAAACCCTGATCAAATCCTAACCCTAATCAAATCTTAAATCTTAAATCAAACCTTAAATCAAATCCTAAATCCTAATTCAAACCCTAAACAAACCTTAAATCCTAAATCAAATCCTAACCAAATCTTAAACCAAATTCTAACCAATTCAAATCAACCCTAGGAAAAATTAGAACCTCAATATTTGTTGATTAGACCATTGATCTTATTTAAAACTTTGTACACCTTTCAATCTCTTAGTTAACAACAAGCACAGCAAATTTGAAGGAAATCAATCTTACCAAATGGAAGAAAAACCTTAAAAACTTCTTAGGTGTTGGCCAACCTCCTTCTCCAACCTTAATGCTGATCTTCGAGTGTTGATTTCTCCCTTCTTCACCATTCAATTAGTTCCAAATCACTCACAAGTATAGGAAAACAAGTCTACTATCCGCACAAATAAAGTTTACTCCAATCTAACTAGCAAATTGCTCAAGATCTCAAAAACCCTAACTAACCCTCAAAACTTAATTTTTGAGACCTTGACCCACTTAAACCTCAATCACATATAACTAAATTGTTAGATTTAGCTCTAATTTATAGCACACATTAATAACAAAAATACCCAAAAATCCACAAAATTTTAGCAGTGGGTCTGCTATAAACCTCATGAATTTCTTTATGATGAATTCTACGTCGTATTAACGAGGAATTCAATGTAGAACGACATTCTGGCGCAACTGCTAATAATTGCTTCATTGTAATAGAAGATTTAATTTCATCCAAATCTTTTATAATATCATATGGTTTCATATTAGCAATGATTTCTAAGGCCCTCTTCTTTATCATGGATTTCAATTCAACTCCTTGAGATAATTCTCTTATGGAGTTTGGAACTAGAACTGCTGAATGGACTTTGTCAAAATTCTTGTCCATGAGAGGATCTTTTAATAGATAAGATGGCTCCTCAAACTTTATAGATATGAATACTGGTTTTGGTTGAATAAATATCTTGGGGCTAAGGACATCTTCAAGTTGCACAGACAAATTGGTTCTCAATGTTGGTAATATCTTTGGTACTGGTGTTGGATTTGGAGTACCATCCAATGAATTAAATTTGTCCGCCGCAACTGATACTTCTAATTTTTAAATTATGTCTTTTTTTTTTGCTGGGCCCAAGTAAGTACTGCATGGATGCATTCCACCCAATTTGTCAGAGAATCTTGTGGAACTCGAATATTATTCTCTATCTTATTTTATAATTGGATATGCTGATCTTTGTTATTAACATTAAACAGAGTATTGCATTGCTAATAGTGTGTCTAGATTGCTTACAATTTCCACATACTAGAGTATAATCATCATTAGCTCTTGGATTGGAACATTCACTAGTATAATATCTTATCTGCCTGCAACTATAGCATCGGAGTCGTCTTCTTCTACCTCCATCAGGAATATTGGGCATTTTGACTAATATATATCGACTAGGCTTGTTTCAAGTTGGATGGGTAAAAGATCCCACCCGACTAATTGATACTATAGGATCTGAAATTGGATTTTGAATGGGTAGATATTAAGAGTGTCTTTACTAATTTTATACAAAACCTTGAGAATTGGGATCACTTTCTTGGTTATACTCAAAATTTTAAAAATTAAAGAAATTTTTATTTTATTTAATTGAATGATTCTATTTCCAACCAAATCTATTTCCTATCTGAACTTGATTAACATCCCATGAAGTTGGTTGAATCATGGTTTGATTTCTGAACTGTTGTTACTTTCTTAAATTCCAATAATTGGTGGTTATATGCTTACCTCCACAAAATATACATTGCACAGTCATTTGGGGTAGTGAAGAACATTCCGTTACCAAATGGCCTTGTTCTTTACAATTACTGCACCAAATATTGGGATACATATTAGTCGGTTTATATCTCTTTTTCTTATCCTTTGCCAGATTAACAACCAACTCATCCATCTTCTTTATCAAAATTAACAACAAAGTCTCATTTGGATCCTTTGATACTAGTTCATTAGATAACTGTTTTATAGATATTGGTTTTTGATATTGGAAGTATAGAGAATACAGAACTGCAGTTGTTGGTGGTACAGCCTGCAATGGAATAGCATTCACTATTCCGTATAGATTAGCACTAAGATTTGCGTCGTAATCAATTGTTCTTGGATAACTGCCCACTTTTTCATTCCAGCTTGGCATTTGATATCCTCCTTGAGATGGAATCATCGTGGCTCCTATGGTTAAGAATTGGTCATTATGACATTCCTTCCATACCTTAGCTCGATGAAGTAAGGCAGCCATAGTCGTAAATTGGGCCTCCTTTATAAACATCTTCAATTCTAATGGGTATAGTCCATTAATCAATATAGACATAACAAATAAATTCGGCATTTGGTTATTTAATTATTTGGCCATTTACAAAGGATATCTACTACTTGGCCATAATATGATTATACCGCTTTTCTTGGTACCATTCTGCTATTCATTAATCTTGCCGTAAGATATTCTTCAAATCTTACTAATCAAAAATAAATCAAAAAAATATTTTTCAATACCTCCCAATTAAAAAATTGACCATGGATTGGCAATTATATCATTCAAATGTCGTGTCTTTCAAGGTCGCTAGCAACCATCTTATCCAAATATCTTTAGTTCTACCATTATTGGTTACACATGCAATCAAGAATTGAAACAAGTATTGATCTGGATCGACTCTTGGCAGACCCTTAAAGGTAGGTAATGGGGCTATGCTAATTGTGCGATCATCCACTGCACCCATTTGGACCGCAATTGATACTACTGGATCCCCCGCCGCCATTGAAGGTGACAATATTCTACTCACTTCTTTATTAAAATAAATGCTGTCTCCTCCAATTGTCTTTTTTGGACTTCTAAGTCTCCACAATTTACTATTATTATCTGTAAATAATTTTATTGATTGAAGTTGAGGTAAAAACAATGGATTTTAAAACACACTGAATTGACTCTTATTGGCAAGCAATACATGCCCTTCTGAAGAACTAGTCTTGCTAGAATTTGCTATATCCACTATTAGAAAAGTACCAAATGGAATATCCAATTCTTCTGTGCTCCATTTTTTTTATATTAATGGGCTCAAAAGATACGCTAGACTATTTGCCGAATTATCCGTGAATGCTCTTGGCAATTTTATTAAAGATATATATGTTTGAAATATTAAAGATCTTTCATGTTTTGGATATGCTTGGATGTGTTGACAGGTATGCAACCATGGTTTAATTCAACTCTATTGACACTTCCTTTTTAGCTTCTGTTCTTGCTTGTCCCGCAACAAATTTCTTACTTGTGCTCTCTTTTGTCTTCTTTTTTACTGACGTATTTTTTTTAGAATAATTTTCTTCTTCCTATTAACCATAATCTTTCATCATCTATTATTGATATTGCTTTCTATCTCTTATTTAACTACACATTTGATTTCACTTCCCAACCAAGACTAGTTTTGTAACCTCTTCATTTGACATCTTCAACTACACGTTTGACAGTTAATTCGTAACACTCAATATTATTATCAATCCTTGGCAGCGGTGCCAAAATGTGGTTCTATCATTTTGCTTACTCTACTAATACTACCTAGAATAAACCCGTAAAGGGGGATTTGAATACAGAGAAAGATTAACCACATTGAGTTAGACTATTAGGGTCACACAACTAATCGCCTCCGAACATTAGAGTCCAATGCATACGTAAATGTTTAAAAAAACAATGCTGACCACTCAATTGGTACTACTACTCTGCAATTAAGAATAAACTTCATGATCCAATCTTCCACAAATTCTCCTACTATAATCTGCTATCTTCTTCTAATCGCATAACAATATTTGGCAATATTACACTGTCTCAATAGACTATTTACTATCTATTTTTAATCCTACAAATTATATATCATATATCATAAAATTCCTATCCATTCTACAATTTTCAATTAAATGAATAAATAGCTTATTTTTTAAGCCTTCATCAACTATTTGTATGAATAATTCAATTTTTCTAGAATCCAATAATTGCCTTTCTTGTTGTGGTAATTGACCAAACTATTGTTCAAATTTTTTGACTAATTTATTTGGAGCCATCTGATTTCCTAGCCTTTATTCAACCCACTCCAAAAATGATCTTTTGGTCATCCTTTCTGAGTCTTCTTCAAGAAATTCATCTTTCAGTAGTTCTTCAAATTTGCTCTATAATGTAATTTCAACATGCAACTCTTACACATTTTCTCTGAGTTTTGGTATTAGTACTAAATCAAAGGTGGTACTCATTTTTAATTTTGAAACCTGATACACTTCCATTTCAGATGTGTAGATCTTAGGGAACTTAGTGATATTCCTCCCATCAAACCTTCCAACCTTATCTACCACTATTTCTAAGGCCTTGGTGGTACTTCTATTATCTCCTTGCATCTATTGTCTCTTATCTATAAACTAAGCAAATGTGCTAAATAAATCTTGGGCATCTATTCCATTTGATAAT
This sequence comes from Physcomitrellopsis africana, assembly GCA_036785485.1. NCBI lineage: Eukaryota > Viridiplantae > Streptophyta > Bryopsida > Funariales > Funariaceae > Physcomitrellopsis > Physcomitrellopsis africana. Next base: position 126,546 of record JAWRVF010000899.1, read on the forward strand.
GCAACCTCTAAATTTTGATCTCCTATCTTGATTTGTTGATTAAATAATGCCTTGAGACTCTTTGAGTAGAAGCACCAAATATATTGAGATAGAGAGAGTTTGTCTCAAAAAAGTATTGGACTTTTGATTATTACTAATTGCTCAAATAAGTTTTAAGTTAAGAAAAACTCCAAATTTGTATAAATATTGTTCTTATTAGAATAACTATATAAAATATATAAGTTCTCAATAAAAAAAAATATTCAAGTACATGGTAAAATATTATAAACCTTATGTATCCTAAAAGGAGATTTTTTTAAAATTCCAATAGCACATATGTCCCAATTGGACCATCTAAATGATTTCAAATTTTATATAAAATATTAATATACTTTTAACAAATATCATACCAAATTTCAGCTATAGATTCAATCTAGATTTTAATATATTATTAAAATCTTAATAATAGCTTTGAATCTTTATTTATAGACATCCATGTACTAAATTCTTCATATCTCACAAATTAAATGTCCAAATATCATAAAAATTAAACATATAAAAATTAAACTTAGCTTTTAAACATAATAATTTATTTAAAAAAAAAAATTTAGACAAAGATTCTTTTGAAAATTCAAGATATAATGGAAATCATTATTATCAATAAAATAGTTTATTTATTATCTTAAAATTGGATATATTATCTTTAACTTTCAATATTTTCTTCTTTTAAATTCCAAATGTGACAATTCTTCTATGCAAGATGTAAGTCTTGAAATCACTTTTTTAATTGCACCTTCCAATTTCTAAAAGCTCTCATACAACTCTTTGTATCTTCAAAAGAGTGATAGTATATCTTAAATTTGTATCTTAACTTCAAACGGCTATATCTCTTTCACCCCAATTCCAAATACTCTAATTTTTATATGCAAATTGTCACCTAAAATCTAAACTTTATAAACCTTACTTTGTCTTTCCAAATGCTTTCTTTGAAGTTGCCCAAACCTTCAAAAATGGCTGTAGATAGCTTGCTAAAAGCCCATTGGATATAAAGATCAACCAATAGAGATGAAATCCAACCAATGGGAATGAAATCTTCCATCTTTTGCCATCATCTCTTCATACACTGCTTTCATTCTTTTAAATAAACCTCTTAATAGCTTAGATTTTAATCTTTTAGGCCACAAATCTCCTCTCAAAGCTTCATGCTAAATATCTAGGTTTTGTATAATTTAAACACCATAATCAAACTAAGAAAAATAAATCAAAACAAAGTTTCTTATATCAACTTTTTAAAATTAGTTTACTAACTATTTTAATATATACTAGAATTTATGAACATGTTAATTATTTTAATTGGTTTTTATATATTGTAAGAAAATTTAATACAACATCATGTCCTAAATATGATGGAAGCAACAGGAGTTCCAAATAATACCTTCTAAAAATTATTTTCCTAATTTCCTAATTAATTCTATCCAATTATAATAAAAAAATTAATATTTCATTATTCCAAAATTCAACCATATTAAATTAAAGTTTAATTTCTTATTTCTATCTATTGGATAATTTTTCTCAATTAATTAGCCTTTAACCAAAATTTCCTTAATTTCCTTTAAATTTCTAGGGTTGTATAAAAATCCTTGAAAATTCACTAGAAATTGCAAAAAATTCCTAAAATTTCTAAAATTTCCTTTTAAATTGACTAATATGTTCAAAATTCAAATCTAAAGCTATTTTTCTATTGTATTTATAGTTCAAAAGATATCTAAAATCCAAGCTCCTTTTTTTTTCTACTAATTATTTCTAAAATTTATGAAAAATTTATTTTTATTTTTAAAAACTAAAAAATATATATTTTAACTAGATTCAATATTCTTATTATAGTAATTAAATTTTTGGAATTTTTAAATTTTATTTACTATAGAAATTTAATTTTTTCATATATTAGTGATTTTAATCATTTTTTTAAAGAAGGCAAAAATGGAAAAGAGTCTTAGGTGTGCAATAAGGCAACAACAAGGGTTGGCTTGGTTGGCCACTACTCCTTTTTGCCCTCTTTCATCCTTTTCTTCTACTCCTTATTTTCCTTCTCTTGTGGACTTTTTGGTTTTTCTTTTTTTTTCTTTTTTTTTCTTTCCCTTGGCTATTGCCCTCTCTCTTCTATCTTCTCTCTTCCTCCTTGTCTTCTCTCTCTTATTTCTACTTTTGTTCTTGTATGTTTTCTAAATTAACCAATGTTGAAGCTTTAAGTGAAGACTAGTACAAGATCTTTGATTTGACAGGTGGTTTATGGCTACAAGCGTGGATTAAGATTTTGGAGGTATAGACCAAGGCCTTGGAGGTGTAATCTAATATAGAAGTGGTAAAAACCACCATTACAATAAGCTACAACTATACCTAATTAGTACTTTTTAATTACTTTAATATGTGATTTGATATTTTTTTTTCATAGATTTCATCATTAGCTTTCTAATTCCACTTAGAATACTCCAATTGGAGTTATAATGAATTAGCTATGAATTTTGTAAGTTTGGTTATATAGTAGGAGTTAATTTTGTAGAAATCTAGTAGGCTACAGCTGAACCTCTAATCAGTAACTTGAATTCATTTTAATTTGAATATTTTATTCTTATAGCCCTTGTTTCTGACTTTCCAATGTTTTTTTAAAACACTTGAATTGGAATTATAATGAATTTATTATGAATTTTTTGAAATACAGTTATATTATGGAAATTTAGAATTAATATTTAATTTATTCATATAAATTCATGGAATTGAACAAATGAAAAAAATTGAAATAAAAATTAGGAATAATCTTCAATACAAATGTACTTTAAATATTATTTAAAAATATGAATTGTAAAAAAAATCCATGTAGATTTTAAAGCCATTCAAAGAATGTACTTATTTACCTAACATTCAGCCACAATAGGGACCGTGTAATTGGATTCTTTTACTCCACAAATCAAAAAAGATCTTATATTATCATCTAATCCTTCTTATTGCTTTACCATACCAATATATTTGAGTGTCTAAAAACTCAAAATATTTGCTTTAATAGATTCACAAGCCTCTATTTTTTTTAATGATTTAAAATTTTTTAAAATCAATAAAATTTTTATAATCAAGAAATCTAAGGCCATTTATGTAGAGGTCATAGATAGTCAATTCTTATTCTCTAGAGATATTACTTATAAAACCAATCCATTAGAAATAATATTAGAGAATTATAATAGTTAAAATGTATTTAATATCATAATATCTCTATCTAATTCCATCATTTTAGGACTTCTTTGGCTTGAAAGATATAATCCCAATATGGATTTGATATCTTGTAAAATAAAATTCCATGGAATACTACAACTTGTTATTACTAATCTTGATAGAAAGTATCATACATCTTCTACATTTAAATCCATAAAATCTTTGTTTATTGAATCTAGAGCTTTTATGAGAATAATCAAGAAGGATATTTTTTTTGTTATTTATACAACTCCAACATTTGAAGTGGCAAGTATTCCAATAATCTTACCAAAAGAATATAAAGATTTTAAAGATGTATTTGAAAAAAAGAACGCAAATACCTTGCTAAAATATTGTCTATATAATTGTATTGTTGGTTTTTAAGATGGTATACAACTACCATTTGGTCCAATTTATAATTTATGACACAATGAGCTTACAACATTGAAGAAATATATTGACAAGAATTTAACAAAGGATTTTATTTGACATTCAAAATCTTCTTTTAATGCACCTATATTTTTTGTGAAGAAAAAAGATAGATCTTTACAAATGTGCATCGACTATTATTGTTGTGTTGTAACATAGTATCATGTTATAATATGGCTATTGGATGAAAGAACAAAAGAAGATATATATTATAAAGAAGCTTAATTGAGAATTAAGTAACAAAATTATTTTAAAAAATATTGATAAAAAAATATAGAAGTATTAAAAATATTTAATATTAATACTATTTTTTTATAAAAAAGACTTTTATTAATTTTATAGGACCATAAATAAAACAAAACAAGATTAGTAATTATACTACTATAGGTATCTTAAGATCAAATAAAAGAATAGTTTCTACTTAAAAATATCTAAAAAAAACCTTAGATTGATATCTAGAAAAGGCTGATTATAAACCAGAATTAAAACCAAATCCCTAGGTACAAAACCATATGCCTATGGTAGATAGGGAGTTTTTTTGTTAATTGAAAGATAGGATTAGAAAGCAAACTTAATAGGAATTCTTTGAGCATTGGTTTTAAGGTTTTTGAATTTGTAATGACTTTGTAAGAGCTATGCAAAGTCAAGGTTCTATTCAAGTGACTCTGATTATTGAAAAATAAAATAGGTTTGCATTTTAAAGTTTCTAGTTTGGTTTTTACTTATAAAATTACTTGCTAATATATTTGATGATATCTGGTGATTGGTAATGAATTCACAGTTGAAAATTTTTGTGAAGATGACTAAAGAAGTGAACTTTATGCTTCCAAAGTTTGAACTTATTTAAACAGCTGGATTTTGATTTATAAATTTTTAAGCTTCTGGGTTGTTGATTTATTATACACATGGTTTTGTGACTATAAAAGAGAAATTTAAGAAAGTTTGTGCATATTGGATCCAACTTGATTGTAAAAAGAGACCTTGTGTCTACTCGAAGCGGACTTTTGCCAAGACAACGTAAAGAGATGGAGGATCAACAACCAACAAATTTAGCTCAAGAGCCATCATTTGCTGACTTACCAAACGAGACATTACGACTATCACAACTTTCAAGACGATGGAATAGAAATGAAGACCCTCAAGAACGACATGTCCTTCTTTGGATTGATGGTGAAATACAACGTGTTTGATATCACAACCTTGGAAGAGACTTCCGATGTTTGATGATATTTTTAGAGGTAGGAACTATTCTTGATGGTGTTCCTAATGTTTTCTTTGAAGGGAGTTATGAAGGCCTTAACAATGATCAAATAACAAGGTGGTCCTCTTGCCCTGGTATGGGATATTATCGATGGCTGAAAGGACCTATCAACTACCTTCAAAGGGAACAAAGATCAGAATATGTGGCAAGCATAATTCGACGTATGATGGACTTCCTCAACATGTAATCCCCGCTCCTCGTGGAACTCGTCTCTAAAAGGAGGGATAATGTCACGGACATAAGATTTACTCCAATAAATTATCTAAATAATATAGACTAATAGAAATAGGTAAAATAAATTGATTTGATAATATCTGATAGAAAAGCTTCTTAGAACCTTCATAGATGCGGAATCACCTTTATACATGTCTATAAGTGATTCGTAGGTTAGAAACTTAGCCAACAAGTTAGCCACATGGCGCACATGTTGATAGCTTATGGAACAAGCTAGCCATGTGTCACACATGTTGGTAGCTTGCGGAATAAGTTAAGTACGTGGCGCACATGTGGAAAACTTGTCGTGCAAGTTTGACACGTGTCTTGCAAATTTGACACGTGTAGGAGGTCCTATAGAATTCCGCCATGTAGCTCTTAGTTAGATAGTATTTATAGAGACAAGAGTGAAGTCTTTTTCACTCTTTTCAAATCCTTTCTTGCTTCTAGTCTAAATTCAAGAATCTATAGTTTTCTTGTCTTGTGGCAATAGCCATTCTAGTTTCTTTTAATATATATACTTCCTTATTTCTATTTTATTATTCTTCTTAATAGAAGTTTCATATGTTTATTTGCTTTCATCAAGCTCTTGTCCTTGATATAATGACATTCTTCCCATACCTTAGCTCGATCAAGTGAGGAAGCAACGGTGATTGGTTGGGCCTCCTTTACAAATATTTTCAATTTTAGTAGATATAATCCATTAATCAATATAGATAAAACAAATAATTTTGGTATTTGGTTATTTAGCCATTTACAAAGGATATTTGCTACTCGGCCATAATATAACTACACCGCTTCTCCTGGTACCATTCTGTTGTTCATTAACCTTTCCTTGAGATGTTCTTTGAATCCAATTGGTCAAAAATGGATTAAAAATTTATTTTTCAATGCCTCCCAATTAGAAAATTAACTCACAAATTGGCAATTATATCATTCAAATATCGTATCTTTCATGGTCGTTGGCAGCCTTCTCAACCAAATATCTTCAGTTCTATCATTATAGGCTACATATGTAGTCAAGAGTTGAGACAAGTATTGATCTCGGTCTGCTCCTAGAAAATCTCTAAAGGTAGGTAATAGGGCTATGCTAATTGTGTGATTACTCGCCATTGTCATACTGCATTTACATGTAGTATGTAAAAAAATTATATATCTTGTATCTATTGTTATTACATATGTGAGTATTAGAGGTTATTTTAGAAGATATTATAAGGAGATGATTTATTATAGCCACTTAGTTAGTGAATTAAGATGGCTGTTTGTCTTGTTCCTACCTTACTTATATCCTAGAATAGACTCTTTTGTAATTAGAAGAAAGATAAAGGTTGTTTTATCTTTCTTGTTGACTTTTGAGGTAGAATGGACCTTGTGAGGGATAAGAAAGAAGAGCATGGGGTGGATAGGGCCTATCCAATAGGATTTGGCTGCCCATGTGGACGTGTCATAGTCTAATATGGAAGGAAAGGGAGATATACTCTTCTTGCTAGACCTAGGATTTGGGTAGTTTTGAGTGGAGAAATTTGAAGAGAGATAGCTCCGAAGATAGAGAAGCATTTTTAATGAAAATTGAATTTGTGTGTTCTTTGAGTTGTGAGGATTCTAGAACCTACTCTCTTGCTTGTATTGGAGTTGTGAACAAAAAGTTATGCTTGTTTTAGTAGAGTGAGGTCTGCTGCTATCAAAAAGTGACGGCAGAAACTTCGATCTGCCACTGCAAGTTTGATTTCGAATCTTTCTTAGTGAAACTTATTGAAAGTGTGGAAAATTTTACTAGCTTTCTATCAAGACATTTCTTGTAGCATTTGGAGTTGGAGAAGAAAAGTTGTGAGCTTGAGAGTGGGAAAGGGTTTATTGCCACCTGATGAAGAGGAGCAGAGACTTCGTTCAACCACCAAAGTCGGAAAATATCTAAAATCTTTTTGATATTTTAGATTCTTATAGTAGCTTGTGTAAGATTTCCATGAAAACAAAAATCAATACATTTGGAGCTTTGATGAAAGTTTTATGAGCCGTGAAGTGTAAAGAGGGCAAATTGTTGCTAGGGTTTGAAGAGTAGAATCAACTAGCTATAAAATCTGGAGTTTGAGAGGCATGCATGCGAAATTTTAAAATAAATTAGATGATAGAGTGAGCTTTTTAAAAAGCTATTGCATGTCCAATTTGGAGAAGGGAAGTAATCACAACAAAGGCTGAAGTGAAGAGGAGCTTTGCTGCCTTTGCATTTGTTGAGAAATTTTGGTGCCTATTTCTTTTAGCCATAACTTTTAAACGGTAAGTCATCTATTTGTGAAATTTTGATATGTTTTACAATGGATTATTGGCTTTTTATAGACTATAAGCACGCTTAATTTGAACTTTGGATGGATTTTTAGTGATTTATTTAGTTTCAACTTATTGTATAACTTGTATTCCTCATATGCGGTTGTGTTTTGAGGTATACTTGAATATATACACACTTTGCTTATATTTATTATACAAGTATATATACTTGTATTTATATCAAGTATTTATACAAGTATTTGTATTAGTATTTGTACAAATATTATATACTATTTTTAAAAAGTATTTATATAAGTATTTGTATAAGTATTTATACAAGTATTTATTCAAGTATTTATACAAGTACTATTCAAGGGTTTATACTTCATATTTGTACAAGTCTTGTACAAATATAATACAAGTATAATTTGAAAGCTTGAACAAATATTGTGCAAGTATAGAAGATACTTGCACGACTTCCTCTCATGTTCCTTGCTAGTTCTAGTAGCAGCTAGGAACTCGGCGTTTTCCAAGGCAAATTCTCTCTACTCGACACCGTGTTTATTTGGACTGCAATTAGAACTGCCGATCCCCCTACCACCATTGAAGAGAACAATGTTCCACTCAGTTCTTTATTAAAATAAACATTATCTCTTCTAATTGTCTTTTTTGAACTTCCAAGCCTCTGTAATTTATTATTATTATCTATAAATAATTTTATTAATTGAAATTGAGGTAAAAATAACAAATTTTGAAACATGCTAAATTGGCTCTTGTTGGCAAGCAATTCATGCCATTTTGAAGAACTAGTCTTATTAGAATTAGTTGTATCGACTATTGAGAAAGTACCCAATGGAATACCCAATTCTTCTATGTCCTATTCTCCTTCCGTTAATGGGCTCAAGAGATACACTAGGCTATTTGCCAAATTATCCGCAAGTACTCTTGGCAATTTCTTTAATGGTATATATGTCTAAAACATTAAAGATCTTTTGTATTTTGGGTATACTCGGATGTGCTGACAAGCATGCAACCATGGTTTAATCCAACTTTGTCAATACTTCCTCTTTAGAATCCGTTCTTCTTCATCTCGCAACAAATTTCTTGCTTGTTCTCTCTCATATCTTCTTTTCAAAGGGTGTGTTTTCTTTAGTGCAATATTCTCATTCTTATTAACCATAATCTTTCTTCATATCTCTAAAATTACTTCTCATTTCCAATCTACCTACATATTTGGTTTTATTTTTGAATTGATATAAATTTTAGAATATCTTCATATATTATGCAAGAACTACTCGTTTGGCAGTTAATTCTTAGCATTCAAACTATCGTCAATCTCCGACAGTGACGCCAAAAATGTGATTTATTATTTTACTTATTCTACCAATACTGCCTACAATAAACCTGTAAAAGAGGATTCGAACACATGGAAAGACTAAATGCATGAGATATACTGCTAAGGTCACACAATTAACTGCTTCCAAATATCAGAGTCCAATGTATATATAAATGCTTTAAAGCAATGTCATCTACTTTATCGGTTCTGCTACTCCGTAACTAAGAATAAACTTTGTAATATAATCTTCCTCAAATTCTTCTATTGTAATCTGCTGTCTTCTTCCAATCTCATAATAACAATTAGCAATGTTGTACTGTCTTAATAGATTGCATACACTTGCTTCACGCTCCAATCACTAGAAATAACTTCTTACCAAGAACGTCTTCCAAAACGAATCATCTCTCCAATATTCTCTTTCACCACTCAACTCTTACAGTCAATATGGCATAATATTCTCACTTACAATCGAACTACATCGATATATTTCATCTTCGGCTCTCACCTCGCTACACCAAAGTCAAGCATCAATCAATTATAATTTCTTACTCATCCACATATATTAAATTTTCTATTTTATTAGTGTACTTCACAGTTGATATGATACAATCAATCGAAATGTAATCTGGATTCTCCACTACACTCTAACATAAAAAAAAATAAAAGAGAGAGGTAGCACGAAGCTTATCTCGGCTCTCGACTTTCACAATCAGGCCATGATTCCTTCTTTCTTATTCTCTTTATACTAAAAACTGGGACTCCAATCATCATTTCTCCTACCTTAATCACTTTTCCAACTAACTTTCCTATGCTACTATTTGTAGCGGCCAAAAATTGGATTAATCATCTAATCTATCAATTTTTTAACCCTTATTATACCTTCCCAAAATTATCTATCTATTCTACACATTGCAACAAAAATTGATATTTTCAAAAAAGATCCAATTGGTTCTATTAAAAATTATTGATAGATGATTACTTGTATTTAAAGATATTATAATAGATATCAATCTATTAAAAGATATAATTTCTATTAATAAATATTAATTGGTGGATTGATTAAAATCATAGTTTTAAATTATTTAAATATCAAAATATTAAAATTAGAGATTTTATTTAATCATTTAAGTATTTATTAGAATTTAAAATAATTTATACATTACAAGAGTCTTATTAGAGAAATGTCATAAAGTTGGACTCTTAATAAGTCTTGGAGGCAATTATCTTAGTTGATTTAGTATTTTCTTTTAATTATAAAAATTAGTATTTATTCATTAAGACCAATATCTACATTGGCTTTCTATCTACATGTATTACTTATTAGAAATATGTAAATATTATTTAGTAGGTAGAAGAGGCATGAAAAAAAAATCTCATATCTTTTTAATTATTTATATAAAAAATAGGATTTTTAATAGATTTAAATTAATTTTAATTATTATAAAAAATCACCAAAGTAGAATAAATAGATTTAAATTGATATTATCATTTCAAAAATATTATATAAATTTTTAGAATTTATTTAAAATTTATTTAGAATTTTTTAGGAATTTTTAGAATAATTTTGAAGACTTTGATAAAAATAAGTTTTACCACCTTGGGAGCCATTATGAAGAAATGGACCAAGATTTGAAGGCCATACAAGGTTTATAGGCTAATTGGATATTTTTGAATACCATGGTGAAGTCAAAAATGCAAAAATATGAATTTTACTAGTAGAAAATTAGAGGACCAGCAATTAGTGCAGTCCTTATAAGAAGGGAGGTGCACGAGTCCCATATGGATTGTGGCACCTTGGATGTAGGTAGGAGGATTAGACTAAGGCCTCGTGGCCTCTCAAGGACATCCTAATATACTACTTTGTGAGCCTTTGTGAGGTTTGAACTCATCATTTCTTTAGCAAGTTATCTTTAAGATAAAAAATTTCCACTTAATTTTTCTATTATTTATCTTTTATCTATGGACTATTATAACTTATTCATAGTAATTCGGATTTATATGTTTTTTATATCATTGGAAAGATAATAAAAACTTATCTACTTAAATATATATATTTTTTTTATTTTTATTTTTTACTAGATAAAATTCTAATGAACTTATAAATTATAAAAGCCTTATTAAAAATTATAAAATAGAGAATTATTAAGTCTTGGAGATAATTATATTATTTGATTTAATATATATTTTTTAATTTTGATAATTAATATTTAGTTATTAAGATTAATATCTTAAATAGTCTTTTATTTATATATATTATCTATTAAAAGCTTATAAATATTAATTAATAGATAGAAGAAGCTTAAAAAAAAATCTCATGACTTTTTAATGATTTATATGAAAAATAAGATATTTATTTGATTTAATTTTATTTTATTATTATAAAAAATCACCAAGGTAGAATGAAGTAGTTTTAAATTGATATTAGTATTTTAGAAATATTATAAGACTTTTTAGAATTTATTTAAAATTTATTTAGAAATTTTTTAGAAATTTTTAGAGTATATTTTTAAGACTTTGATAAAAATAATTTTATTACTTTGGAAGGCCATTATGAATAATTGGAATAAGATTTGAAGATCCCTTAAGGTTCTTAGATTAATTAGATATGTTTAAATACTATGGTATAATCAAAATTTAAAAATAACATATTTTATAAATATAAATCATAATGACTAGCAGTTAGAATAATACTTAAAAAAAAGAAGGTGTATATGTTCTATATGGATTGTAGCACCTTGGATATAAATAGGAGGATAAGACTAAGGCCTTGTGGCCCCTATAGGACATCCTATATACTACTTTGTGAGCCTTGGTGAGGCTTAAATCTTTGACTTCTTAAATAAGTTATTCTTGAGATAAAATCTGTTTATTTAATTTTTTTATTTTTTATTTTAAATTATTAATTATTTATAATTTATTCATAGTGATTCAAACCATATGTTCTTTATATTATTAGAAAGATAAAATAATTCTTTATACAAAATCAATTTTTTATTTTTATTTTTTATTTTTTATTAAATAAAAATCTAATGAATAGATTGTGTTGAGGTTTTGGAATGTATATTTGTTTGATTGTATTACTTTTACTTATTTTTTGCTTCTTCTTTTCTTATTTTTTATTAATTGCATCTCTTACTTCACACCACTAATTACAAGTAATTTTTAATTATGGCCATCTTGTAATTTTAATTAAGTAGTGAATTTTATCCTCACATATCATCTCTCCAGCCTCTTTGGTGATCCATACTTAATTAAATAGTGGCTTAGAAACCATCTTGACATGATTAGTTGTATGATAGAAGAAAAAATAATGCCAAGATACTAATCTTTAGAAATACCAAAATAATATCCTTTGAATATCTTTCTACAAAAATAAAATGTTATAATATCTTAGAAAAAGAGTTTAAGGGAAGATGTTGAGTGATATAGATAGAAGCACTAATTTCCATATTGAAACTTGTAGCAACTTAATTTAACTACCAAATCATATATTATAGAGCTTTGTTAGTCTAAGGGATGAATAGATTAAGGATCTCTTTCTAATTCCCTCTTAGATCTTTCTAAGTATAAATAAAGATTAAATAAAGATATTATTGTGATTGCAATTTCTACACCAGACAATACACAATTTTTGACACCACTACTAAGGATCTAAATTGTTTCATTTAAATTGTAACTACCTTAGACTAAATTAATTTAGAAGAAGAAACAAATTTTAAATTGCTTAAGTATAAGTTAAAGAGCTCTGACTAGGTACCAAAGACCATTTAAAATTGATTTTTAGAATCTTAAGGATACTACAATCTATGCCCTAATCATTTTTCTACTATCTTTTAGTTTGACTTATACTAAATTATCAAAAGAATAAACTAGGGATATTCTTAGGTGTGTTAATATGTTTTTTTTGACACTTTGAAGATAATTCAAAATTAGGTATTTTATAATTTACTTTATACATCTCCAAAGAATAATATTTTGTAGAATTCTATTCTATTTATACCAATAAGATAGAATATCTTTACAGCTTTTTTGTATAGCTCTAATAACTTATTTGAATATTCTTTTTTATCTAATAATTATTTTTTTTATAAATTTATTTATAAGAGTAATTATAATTATTATAAAAATATGTATTTCATATATACTATAATTTACTATTATATATATATATATATATATATAAATATATATAATGTATAATTTATTATACAATTAGATAAAAGTCATGTCAATGGATTTTAGTTGGTTATAAAATATGATTAGACTATTACTTTTAAAAGAATTTATTTAAAAGGGCTATTATTAAAGATTATAAAATTTTACTTTTTTTTATTAATATTGATTTTTGAAATTGATTTTATATTGATAATAAATTTTATATATTTTGAGTCATCTTTGTTAGACATTGGTGATTCTTAAAATCTTGTTTTATTTTTTTTATTTGGTATTTAGGGAATATACTATATAAATCTTATTTTAAAAAAAAATTAAAAAAGAACCTTGGTATTAAAAAGGATAGTTAAGCCATCCATGTAGATCAATGAACCTCACCAAGGCTCACAAGTAGTGTATATGGGTGTCCTAGAGAGGCCACAAGGCCTTAGTCTTATCTTCCTACCTACATCCAAGGTGCCACAACTCATATGGGACTTGTGCACCTCCCTTCCTACAAGGACTATACTAGCTACCGGTCCTCCTATTTAATACTAGTAGAACTAATAATTTTATATTTTTGACTTCACCATGGTGTTTAAAAATATCCTATTAGCCTAGGAACCTTGTATGGCCTTCAAATCTTGCACCATTTCTTCATAATGGCTCCCAAGGTGGTAAAACTTATTTTTACCAAAGTCTTCAAAATTGCTCTAAAAATTCTTAATAAATTCTAAATAAATTCTAAATAAATTCTAAAAATCTCTATAATATTTATAAGATGATAATATCAATTTAAGACTATTTAATTCTACTTTGGTGATTTTTTATAATAATAAAATCAATTTAAATCAACTAAAAATCCTATTTTCTATAAAAATAATTAAAAAGACATGAGATTTCTTTCTCATGCTTTTTCTATCTATTAAGTAATATTTATAGGTTTTTAATAAGTAATACATGTAGATAGAAGGCCTATATAGACATGGATCTCAATAACTAATCCTTAATACTTAATAATAAGTAAAAATACTAAATCAACTAAAATAATTGCTTCCAAGATTTATTAAGATTCTATTTTTGTAATTTTTCTTTTAATAAGACTTTTATATTTATAAATACTTCTAAATTCTAATAAATACTTAAATAGTCAAAAAACTCTTTAACCATAATATTTGTATAATTAAATGACTTAAGACTATATTTTTAACCAATCCACCAATTAAGATCCATTGGTGGGATTCACAGTCCCAAAACTACTATGTGAATAGAATTAATATAGAATTAGTTCCAAAATTGTAATATTAATAAGGATAAAAAAGAATAGAATCAAATATAGAATATTTTAGAGGATCTTTTAAAAAATCTTTAAAAAAATCTTTTGATTCTAAGATATCAATCAAAGAATATTTTGATATTAAAGTATCAATTAGAAATTTTTTTGATTCTAAAGTATCAACTAAAGAATCTTTTGGTATTAAGATATCAATTAAAAAATCTTAAGATATCAAGATATTTCAAAATCAAGTATCAATTAGATATCAAGTGAATATTAAGCAAGTATTTGCATACACCAGATATTATCCGAATATTGGCTAATTGCTATTATACGTTATAAAGTCTTGCTTGAGAATACACTAGGCATTTAATTGTAGAAGACAAAAGAGAAATAACAACAAGAAGTCTTAACACCTCTAATAAAATTTTATAAAATTTACAATCAAAGACTAAAAAATATGTCCAACCATAAAAAAATTCAATTAGATTTTTAATTAATTGAAGAAGAACACAAAAAAATTCTAAAGAACTTCTAAAGAAGCTATTCAAAGATCGGCAATTAAAATTGAATAGCTAGCTTGAAGGAGGTTCTAAGGACATTTAGCTTGTGACCATAGGGTTTTAGAGGACTTAGCAATTGCTATTCAAAGTCAGGGTTTGTATTGGTATTTTGGGTTTTATATAAGACAATGATGGCTTGTATTGTTGAGTAATTTGTGCAATTTGTGTAGCATCTATGGTTCAAAATTTGGTATTATCTGGATTTTTGGGTGTGCTAAATATATATAAATTTTTTTATTAATCTAGCAATAAAATCAAGAGATATTTGAGTTTTAATACAAAGGATTGTTAGAAGTTTGCAGTTTAGGATTAGATAGGATTTCTATGATAACTAAAGATCCACCATTTGGATCAACGTAAATTTTGGTATGCTTATAGAAGACTTATAGGCTGAGCTACACACCAAGATTGAACTAAAGTTAATGGTGAAAGAAGGAAAAAACACTATTGGAGTTTTTGCAACAATCTTCAAGTTGGCGGCCGAGTGTCATCAGTGTGCTTTTTGGGCAGTTTCTTGCAATCTATAAGTTGGGTTGAGCTAAATTTTTTTGAGCATGTAAAAAGCTTATACTAGCATTTGTGTGAAAAATTTCACACTAAGTGGACGGTTAGATTAAAAATTATAGCTTGTCAAAGCTCACTGATTAGGATTAGGGCTTACAAACAAAAATAAAAATTGCTTAATTATAAAAGAAACGAGGTAATTGGGATATATGTATGGTTGATGTTACTAAGAGGAGTGTTTTTAAACACTTTTGAATTGAATTTTTAATTATATTCCTCATACATGGATGAAACCTATTAGGGTTTCTTGATTATTTGCAAACATTATTTTACCTTCTACAACCAGGTGCTCGGTGTATTCTCAAACAAGACAACAGGTAATACAACAACGTATTGACACATTTTTTGTCAATGAAGATTTTGTGAGGAGTGAAGCTGATCACTCATTGTATGTGATACAATCTAAAGAATTCTTGCTAATTGTAATTCTCTATGTTGATGATTTGATCATCTTGGCTAACAATATGGAGAAGATGAACTGAATGAAGGTCATATTAAAAAAAAGAGTATGAAATGAGTAACTTGGGAGAGCTGGACTATTGCTTAGGAGTGGAGTTTGTAAGAGATCGTGCCAACAAGACCATTACAATGAGCCAAAAAAAGTACATTGAAGAAGTGTTAAAACGATTTAACATGGAGGAGTGCAAGCCTATTGGAACACCTTTGGAGGTCAATTTAAAGTTGATGAAGCTCACAAATGAGGAGTTTGCCCAAGTTGAAGGTGAGATGCAAAGTATTCTATATAAAGTGATGGTTGAACTCCAACATATGTATCTGATGGTAGCAAAGTGGATCTTATATCACGGTGAGTCGTGTTGTGAATAACGTAATACAAGTGGATGTTTAGACGTGATGGGGATATTGAGTCTTAAAGGTCTGAGGACTACAATTTGTGTGGTGGTGGAACATTGTTTTGTAAGGATATTGTGATGCGGATTGGGCTGGAGATGCAAATGATAGAAGATCCACAAATGGGATATATATTTTTTATTGGAGTGGGAGCCATTTCTTGGAATTTTAAGAGACAACCTACCATTGCAAGAACAAATATGGAGGGTGAGTACATGGCAGCAAGTCATTGTGCAATGGAGGCTTGTTGGATAAGACAACTCTTAGAAGACATTGGATTTGTACAAATTGAAGAACTTCTAATAATCTGTGACAATCAAGGATGTTTTTCATTTGCCAAAAATCCAAAGAACCATTCAAGAACCAAGCATATTGATGCTCAACATCATTTTATACGAGAGAAGATTGAAGATGGTATAATAGGTATGAAGTATTGTGCTACAAAAGAGATGCTTGGTGATGTGCTTACAAAGGCATTAGTGAAGGATAGACACCACAAGTTGATAAAGGCATTAGGCTTAAAAGCTTTTTGACAATTAAAAAAGTGGGAGTGTTAAAGTTCAATAAGTAGTTCCTTGGTTTATTACAATATAGAGTTTAAACATATAAAGTTTATAATAGTCAAAAGACAACTAGGGATTAAGTGGCGGCTAGGATCTCGACAGGCGACTAGGTTTAGGGTCTCGACAGGCGGCTGGATTTAGGATCTCAACAGGCGGGTAGGTTTAGGGTCTCGAGTGGTCGCTGATTTTAGATGAATGTAGATGAAATCTATGCACATTGGATGTGAATCCCACTTATAAGTAAAGGGTGTTCGAAGTGAGAGTTATCTTATTCCACACTTCTCTTTGTATACAACCTTGCTGATGCTAAGAGTTGTGGCTTCAAGCTTTGTTTTTTTCAATAATATTCTATCATATAATCAAATTCTTCTAATAGAAGCATCCATCTTGTCAATCTGCCATTCAATTCTGCCTTATTGATAAGGTATTTGATTGCCATGTGGTCTACAAAAAACACTATTGGATTCAAAAAGAGGTAGTGTCAAAATTTTTTGACAGAAAAAACTATGATAAGACAATTTCCTTCTATAGTAGTTTAATTCTTCTCCGTAGGATTTAATTATCTACTTACAAAGGCTATGGGATAGTCCTTACCTCCTTTTCGAGTTGCTTGAAATATGATACTTCCTACTGCCACAGATGAAGCATCACAAAGTACATGGAAAGATAATGAGCAATTTGGTGGCCTTAAAATAGAGTATGTGCTAAGCTTTGCTTTAAGAATGTCAAAGGCTTCTTGGCATTTTTCATTCCACTCAAACTTCACATTTTTCTGTTGAAGTCTAGTAA